>CAICTM010000145.1:0-106754 GCA_903772945.1 Seminavis robusta
CTTTAGCATTGTTCCGCTAGTTGTAACGGCTTCTGTGCAAGATGAGTACTTAACACTTTCACTTGTGCCTCTTCCAGTTGTACATGGCCACGATGAAGCTTGTTGCCTGTCTGAACTTGGGTAGATTACCATCGTCTGTGTTCCTGGCTATATAGAACATTGAAAGAGAATGGACATTTGACACCCTCCCCCTCAACAGGAAGCTGAGTCTGGGTGGTTTTGTTGCTCTCCTTTTGGGACCTTTGTTTGTAAAACCGACTCCTTGGACAACATATGGTAATGTGATTCCACCTCTTATCGAATCCCTTGTTTTTGATCCCTTGTTTTTGATACGGAATCCAGCAGTCTTGCAAGAAAGTACAAAGTATGGCATCAAAACTTCTTTAATATGCGCCCAATCACAAGAATGATACATCGAAGGTAGCCAATACACCGTCGATTTCTCCATTCGATAATTATCGAACCCCAGAGTATCCATAATGTTTATCTCCTTTGGTGTATCATCAGTTAGTGAGGTTGCTACATTCACAATGATTGAAGCAGGAGTCCATTCTTCATCATTGATATTGTATCTAGCAACATGGGAGAGTTCAGATAGGTAAGAGTCCATTTTACTTGATAAGCTGTCAGGTATTATGGCCTGCAACAGTGCATCTTCCTCTCTCCCAAACACCTAGCAAAACACCTGGCAAAAAAACTTAGCAAAAATTCGTCACTATGTATTATACGTAAAACACGTACAACACATAATACATGTAATACGTATAATATTTTTCCACTTGTGTTATCTGTGTTGTACGTATAACTTGTCTAATACATATTAAAAAGGTTATATGTGTAATACGTATGATCTGTAGAATACATAGTGAAAATGTTATACGTATAATACAACCGCGTGCGTTTCAGGGGCTCTCCTACCGGTACAGCGCAGGTACGTAGGTACGACCGTATCCTCTACTCTCCTCCTCATCGCGTTACGTACCAGCCGACACGCCAAAGTCGTCACAATTTTCCAGCTATAGTCGTACTGAGAAGGAATGATAATTAATGCTCAGCGCACGATCTGTACTAGCTAGTACTCTGGAGCACTGGAGCACCATGGCAGTTGATAAGGCAAAAGAGCAACAATCGATAAGGAAACTCTATTAGTACTGTTGCAGCTGTTGCAGTAAAGTTTACTCTGACGTGGTTTCTAGCTAGCTGGCAACATTTATTTTAGATTTAGCTAAGCGAGGAGCGAGAAAGCACTGCGCCTCAGACGACAAAATTAATCTGCATATCCTTGCCCAAAACGAACTGCTCTTGCATGCTGGCCACTGGCTAGCTAGCTAGTAGCCAAGGCGAGCTGCGTAGTGCCGGTAACGCAACCAGAAGCTGCCCAACGAAGCAGCAACAGTTTGATCATTCGGATTCATTTACACAACCACTTTTTTGCTTCTCTGCGGTCGTAAGAAAGCCGTACATGCGTACCTTAACTTGTCAATGGTACTGTTGTCTGTATTACTGTCGTCAATCCAAGACTCAAGAGTTTCCAAGTGACTTTGCAGCTCTTTTTGCAATCTGGGATTGGGCGTTATTAAAGAAAATTAATGTCAATTGAATTATGGTACAGAACTGTACGACTGTACCGCTGGCAGAAAGCAACCACTGACTATTTAAAAAATCGCAGTAGTGATGTGTGGCCGGACTAATTATAGGAAAGTCATTAGAATGGCAAATTTAATGATTCGATTCATTCAATCTGCAGAGAAGGGGAAGGGAGGCCTCACAAGCAGTAGCGGTACGTAGTACATGTACTGTTTCCATGGAAAGGATCTGTCAAATGGACAATGGACGTCTTGGCGTCTATTCCTTGCCAGAGAAGCTGCCAAAGAAGGTGGTAAAGTTCGGCTCTGGTTTCTGGCATACAGCTCCATGTCCACGGTACTTTCTCCAGTCATTGTTCTTTTGGCTTGTGCAGAACACCTCGAAACAGCTGTCTGATAAGAAGCCACTTCGCAATTCACAAGAAACTCTGCACTGAATGAAGTGTGAAATGATCAAGAATGAAATGATGAAATAGATGAGCAGTGCTTGTGAAGACGAAGCTGCAACGGTACACTATAATAGCCAGAGAGTCAGTGGAAAAGCTCCACTTCGAGTAAAGCTTTTGGTATCCTTCTACACAAAACGATCAGTGATAGACGAGGATGCTGCCATCTCTAGCTGGCTACTAGCTAGCTAGCCTGGAGTCAGATACATGTAGATTGGCAGGAAGTGATTTTTCGAAGCAGCAGCTAAAGCATTGGGTACCTGGTTCCTGGTACCATTCTTCACAAAACCATCTGTGAGTGACTGATGAGCACTGTCATCTCTACCGTACGTACTCCAGAAGTAGCTGGCAGCCAACTGCCAGAGATTGGCAGGAAGTGACAGTGTTTTGAGAGTGGGCTTCTACCAAAGTTACTGAAGCAGCATCTCCAACATTCAAACGGCAAGCACAAGCAACCCTCTACACAGATGTAATCAACTAACTTGTCTCTACATGAATTGAGAGACTGAGTGACTGAGTCGCGTCACCTAGAACAATGTTGTTGTTCTCATGCGGCTTCCCACCGAGACAAACCAGTGCGGAAGACAGTCTTTTTAAAGGTTGAAATGACTCCTGATAGAGGCTTTTCTCTGTTTCTCCGAGATTTTGGCTGTTTGTTTGGCTTGCTAGCTAGAGTACTAGTAACGGAACACATGTACAGTACTGGCTAGCTAGCTAGTAGCAGCTGGTACATCACCATTTCTTTATTCTTGCTGTTGGTTTTTGTGTTCCTGTTTTTGTTGTTCCATTTATTTTTCTTTTTTGTTGAGCACCATGAAACTGTTGGCATCATCATCATCATCCTCTTCATCCACGATGATGCCTGTTACACAACGTCTACTAGTAGTACATGTGGCATTGCTGCTGTCTGGCCTTTCGAGTGTTTCCGCCGAATTGCGACGCAACGGCGAGATTTGCGTTTCGCCTACCAACACCTACACAGCCAAGGTAGACATCCACGCGTCTGAGAGAGGTAAGCGAAAGCAGTATCTAGCTTGAAGTATCTAGCTAGCTAGTAGTGACTAGTCTAGGTTGATGGGTGGAGTGGTGCTCATCATCATTGTACAACTAGCTAGCCAGCTGTCTCTAGGTAGCTACTAGCTACCATAGCTACCTAATACAAGCCGTTGTTGGCATGGTGGAGACGTCGTTCGCTGTTGCTGTTGCTTCAGGTCTAACCCCAACCTTATTCTTGTCATTTTATTTTCACTTGCACCAGGCTACTATGTGTTTGAAGAATGCGGGGAAGACTGGGTCAATCCAACCATTGGCCTGGAATTTGGACAAGTCTACACCTTTATCCAAAAGCACAAAAGCAATTACTGGCATCCCATTGATTTTAGCTACTTTCCAGATGCTCATCACGTGGGAGCAGAACTCCTAGATCCACGTACCAAGGGCAATGACGGTGGGGACTCCATCATTAGTAATTTGCCAAATCAGCAAACTACCACTACTAGTGCTGCTTCTGCCAATGGTCCAGCAGACACTTGTGCCACCAACATGACCTGCCCTGCTCCCATGTACTTTTTGAATGATGGGTATCTGGGAACGTACAGCAACATTAAAGAAGTTGCACCCATCACAAGCAACGAACACGACATTGGACTCGAACTATACGAAGACTTTTTCTTCAAGTCCATGGCCACTTGGACCGGATTCGGAACTTTTTCCATCCAACTCAAGTTCGACGATGAATCGTACACTGGAAAGGATATTTTCTATTACTGTCGAATCCATCAGTTCATGGCCGGACGAATGAAGCTACTCAAGAACGGGGTTCCTGTCAATGAACAGGACGATCCACCCATGTACTTTGAAATGGAAACACCGGGACAGTTCGATGCCATGTGTGGAACCTACGGTTTGGATGCGGTGAGTACAAGGCTGCAGTACAACCATCGATCCTCTTCAGAATGCTTCTCTTTTGCTTACTTACTTACTGACTCACTTGCTTACTTTGTTTGTTTCGTTGTGTCTTTTTCCAGTTCCAACTACCGCATCCTCAATGCCCCGATCGATTCGTTTGCGATGTCGATGAACGCATGAGAGACTTTGCTTCCTGCATCGACGCCATGGTACGTGCTTGGCTGTGCATCTCCTTTGCATCATCCAACCAACTTGTGTATTCCCTCACCAACCTGCCCGTTTTGTTTATTTGATATGCTACCGTAGGATTGCCACATGATACTTGGTGAGTGCATGGCATCGATCATTAGCTAGTTAGAACTGCGCCCAGTACATGACATTGTAGTACTTTCCATCGCTTGTTTTGTCTGTTTCTAATACGCGCATTTTTGGTTTTTCCCCTCTTGGTTTCAGGCATGACGACCAAGGTTTCGTCCAAGACGGAATTGGCCTTGTTTGTGCATCAAATGATTCCGCATCATCAGAACGCCGTGAACATGGCCAAGGCATTGTTAAAGGCTGGCTTTTTACCATGTGACGATTTGACGAATGAGGAGGATCCGTACTGTATCATGCAATCGCTGTTGTATGGTATCGTGAATCGTCAGAATCACGAGATTGGAGTGATGAGCAAGATTTTGGCGGGTTTGAATCTTCCTCCTACGGACGATTGCGAAGTGTTGGTGGGGGACGAAGGTCTGCATGGATCGAGTCGAGGATTGAAGGGGATGGCAGTGACTGCCGCTGGTGCCATGTTTGGAGCCGCCGCTCATGCATTTTAGGTAGATCTAGTCTAAACATACATTACATGCAGCTGGCTGTACTAGTAGCTATGCATATTAGTAAATGGCAAAAGGCTTGACTGAGCATGAGGCCAAACGATACAATCCAACCAGCATCCAGGTGTGTAATTCGATAGTTCCTATATGGATGATGGCAAGGCATAGCTTTTGCTTTAGTGAAGAGATTCAAGGCCAGCTGCCAACAGCCCTGCTATTTTATCATGGAACAGGAAAGGCCCTGCGTTTGCACGTGCACATGTGGTTGACACTGGCTTCGCTTCGATGTGTTGCCATCTGGTGCGGAATCTCGACGTCATATGGAGTGTCTTCCGATCGCTGGTATGGTTTTGATGTTTGATAACTACTTTTTGGGAAGAGCATGTCCACGCTTGGGATTGGAATCTTCCGTGAACAAAGAAGCAAGTTGACTGTTGTAATTGCCCTTTGGGTCTGACGTAGCCATTATTATTTAAAGCATAGCTGAAGTTGTCTGCTTTTATTGGGTGACATGGGTCAACGACAGAGGACGAAGTTACCCAGGTCAGAGTGCGTATTTGAGGAGTGTAGAGCTGGTAGTGAAAATACGTGGAGCAAACAAATGTGGACAGCTGCAGCCTTCTAGCAAATAGCTAGCGCACTGAATAGTAACAACGAAACTGAGCAGCAGCAGCAGCAAATCAGACAGCCAAGGTCACATCCAAGTCCACCTCTGCCCAACAGCAACAACAGCCTGCATATTACTGACGGTATCTACTAGTGATCCACTCCATTGCTATCCATATACCCATACCCATACTAGCTAGCTAGTATACCCATAGCTACCCATATAGATACCCACTACCTTATTAAGCTACCTATAAGATAAGCCAAGACAAGCTAAGAGTGGAGGGAGATACAGTACCCCATTCAGTCGTTCCATCTATCTACCGGTAGCAGTTGACCTGGTGGAAGGGTTAAGCCTTTACTAAGACAGCTCTGATAAGGAGAGATAAGGAGAGATAAGAGAGAATGTCTACAGGAGGAGAAGATAGAGAAGAAATGGGAGAGGAGAGGCTGATTGCCACTCCCAGCAATTGCAGCGGGAGTGGTAGCAACAGTGGCAACAGTAGCAGTAGTGGTGGGAGTGGAAATGAGAATGATAATGAGAATGATAATGGAAATGAGAATGGAAATGACAATGACAATGAGAATGGTAGAGGTGGAACTAGCAGCGGCAGTGGAAGCGAAAACGGAAATTTGGGGGAAATTTGGTTCGATACGATGAGACGTATGCGGATGCGTAGTGGGGAGAGGGGAGGTAGCAATTCCACTCCTTCGTCTCCTACCAACTCTAGTGGACAAGATCAGGAAGATCAGGATCAGCAAGAGCAAGAGCAACAAGATCAGGAACAACAAGATCAGCAAGATCAACAAGAACAAAGTGACGAATCGTCCAATTCCAACGGTCCCTACAAAAAGAGAAAGATTATATCTACTAACGCTGACAGTACCATGCCCACACAAACACCAGCACATACTCATACTGCTTTCAGGAGCAATGTCAGCCCAAAGAGAAAGAAGCACAGAAGCAAACACAAGAATAAAAACAAGGACAAGCAGAAGCAACACAACCAAAACACACAGCATCAGCATCAGCATCAGCACCAAACACAGAGCCAACAGCAGACACAGCAAATTGACAAGTCATCATCTTCCAACACTGATACCGGTACTAGCAGTTCCACCAACAAGAGGGCAGGATACCAGTCAGATGATGAAGGCTTCATGTATGAGGACAGCACAGGATCACCATCTGCAAACAAATCAGATACCCAAACACTTACTCAAGCACAAACCAGTCCTCCTGCTCCTGCTCCTACTCCAGACTGTCGCTCAAACAATACTAGTGCAGGTACGGAACCACAGACATCACAGCAGACGGCGCAGACAGCCAACGACATTGCCCAAGCCACAAGCAACAACCAAAACCAAAACAGCAACACGGACACCAACACGGACAACGAGAAACGTCAAGATCCAGCACTACAGCGATTGGAACGAAATGCCAGAGAAAAGCAACGAAGTGGAAAAATCACGGACCAGTTCAACGTACTCAAGCAATTACTCACTGAAGCAGGAGTCGTCGTTCCAAAAGGGACCAAAGGATCCATACTTTCCATTGCTCATCAGTACATTGTCAACATGAAGGCACAACAAAACCAACAACATCAAGACAATCAAGCACTACATAGACAAGTACAAACCATAAGCCAGGGAAGTCTAGGACTACCGGCAGCGCAGGCATTGCAGTACGCCGCACAACGTAACGGACTACCCGTCGCCATCAGTGTCGCACTGCCGGCACCCAATCCGGCACCGGCACCACCACCCACGGCCGTATTTGATCCGCTCAACATGGTCCAACAAAAAGACTACCCCGTCCTATGGGATCACTGCCCCGTCGGAATCGCTCTCGCCACTCTCGGAGGAACGTTCCTAGATTGCAATCAAGTCTTTCGAAAAATACTGGAGTGTTCCAAGGAACAGCTCCGAGAACTGTCCATCTTTCATCTACTCGACAGCAGTGGTGGCACTTCGCCGACGCAGCAGCAGACCAACACCAGCCGAAGCAATCTTCAATTTGCATTCGATCAAATCAGTCAAATGCTACAGTCCATTGACCCGGCTGGCAGCAGCAGCAACAACGGCCGCTCTTTTTCACAAGCATCAAAGCCCGTGGTTCTCCGGGGAAGCGTACAAGGAAACGGCCATTTGGGACTCGCCATTTCCATTGTCCACGCATCGAACTCCAAGAGCAACGATGCGCAGCATGAAGTGCAACGACACCAGCACTATCTCTGCGTCACGTTGGTTGAAAAGCCAATGAACCCCGATGCCGATACGACATTCGTGCAGCCCGCAATGCCCGGCATCCTGCCGCCGCAAACCATGCAAGCCATGCCGCAAACGGGAACTGCCGTTCCAGCAACTGCTCCTCCTGTTCTGGGCGGCCCAAACAGCACGTATTGCCCGTCATCGCCTGCCGCCGTGACGGCCGCAGCAGCTACCTTGACGGCATTGCCAACGATTCTACTAAACAACAGCAGAGCGCCAATGGCATCGTCGTCTTTGTCGGGGTCTTCCGGTTCGGCATCGGCATTCTCGATTAGTGGACTGTTGCCCATTGCGGGACCACCAGGCGTAATGATGGCGCCAGGAGGATATCAGCAGTACGCAAGCACCGCTGCAACAGGAGATAACAGTAACAGCAATGGCGCCACCTTCAATAACAACAACAACATGGCCACCAAGGAACAACAGCAAGAACAGCAGGAACAACAACAACAAATCTTTGCCGGGGTGGATCCCTCTCAGCTGTATACGGTGGGCTAATAACGGACACGACACGCACTGGACGCTCGGTGGTTTGGTATCAACTGGAATCGAATCGAATCACAAGTTTCCTTGCCTTTCTTCCTACATGTTCAAGTTCGTTCTCTTCGACTGGTTATGGATATCTTTGCATGTCAAGACGTTTCGTTGCAACCGAGGAGCCATTGTTTGGTGGGAGCTCTCCGTTCAACATTCATTCATGATACTGTACGAGTTTACACACACAATGACGATCCGTAGATCATTGTTTGCGATTCACGCCTACATGTATCGGGTCATGCGGAAGGGCCGTGGGGGCTCTCCGATCTAGTTTGGTAATAATTTCATTGTTCATCAGTACACTTGGGCCGTTTTCTTCAATGATAGGCGTTAGATAGATGCACACTTCATCCCTTTGCCAGGCAGCCGAGGTGCGTGCAATAGATCCTGCAGGTTTGTGGGCGGTTTGGGACACAGAAGAACGAGGTGCCAGCTAGCTAGATAGATAGAGAAGTGCTCTATTGCTGGTTGAGTTTGATACCCAACCGGCGGAACATCATCTTCGAACGAGTGCAATCTATCCTTATCTCTCTGTTGTGCTAGCCATGGAACATTGTGCGTCATAATAAAACTGTATTTTCTTATATAGGACCTGGTGTGTATGGTGTGAATCTTTCCACATGATGATATGATATAAATAATCATTGCTGCTTCCAAATTGAATCTGCACATGAATACGTATGGGTTGCCGACAACGTTCAACCCGAAGAGCACTGGTTCGCTTGCTTAGACTAGCTAGATGGACTCACTCTTGGACCCTTTTGCGTCGCGTGTGAGCAGCCTTTCCTTTTTTCTTGGTTCTTTTCATATTATCACACAAGTCAGGGTGTCCCTTGACAAAGAGCTCATGGCTGTAGTGACCCTTTTGTGGTCCATTGATGGTGCGGACAAAGTCATACAGGTTGAGCTGTCTCTGCAAGCTGGAATGGGTGTGCATAGTCTTAAAGTACCTTGGCAGAACATCCTCAAGGTGATCCCTATCATGAACTTTGAATGCCTTGCCATCTGGAGCGAAACAGGCAATATGCTCTTTTCCTCTTTCTTCTAGGTCCATGAGCATGTCATAGAATCTGCGTGGGAACTCGACATGGCGACCCTTGGAAGTGTTGCCTTGATTGGTGGTGGTGGTGCTGCTGCTGGCGATGGCTGCCACTTGGTTTGCATCCTGTCGTCCTGGAAACACTTGAGGGGCTGGATCTTGGGCCGGAGAAGGAACCTGGCCTTGAACTGTAACGGGAGCCTGTGCAGGAGCTGGAACTAGAGCAAAACGAGGACCTTGACCTTGAAGTGGAGCTGGGGCTGGCGCTGACACTGTGGAAAAAACAGGAGGCTGGGTAACAGAGGGTGGTGATACACTTGGCAGTGCAGGGATTGGGGCAGGTCCTGGAATGAATGATGTATGCAAAAGGGTTTCCATATTCGTTCCAGGCTGGTCTTGATGTTCCGGTACCGGTACCTGTACCTGTCGAACAGGTGCGGCAGTGGTACTGGTACCGTTATTGCTGGACAAGAGCTGCAGGATAGCCTGCTGGATCAATGCATTTCGTGCCTGCTCTTCTTGCTGCTGCTGCTGCTGCTGCTGCTGCTTGAATTGACGGATTTGATCAACGAGTCCTTCCAGGGCACCCGTACGAATGGTCTGAAGGATTTGCTGCAACTGCTCCTCATTGGCGGATTGCTGGACCACCCGAGCCTGAGCCTGTGCTTGCTGGGCCTGGGCTTGAGCCTGGTGGCCCTGCTGCTGCTGCTGCTGCTGCTGCTGCAACAGTAGAGCAACTGCTGCCAACTGTAGGCTCGTACCAGAACCACTATTAATAGAAGCACCACTGCTACTGCCATTCATAGAATTCATAGTCCACTTGCTTGGTCTGCTCCAGTACAGATCTAGAGGGCTGTCTTCAGATAGCTATATTGCTATATCTATTCTCCGTGGATTGCCAGGGCCAGTCGATGATTGTGAAGGGTTTGGTTCGAGAGAGACAATTGCGTTGATCACCACCACAAAGCTGCGGAGTTCCTCAACACTCACTCGACAGTCATTCTCCACTCCCCAAACAAACACCAAAGTTCACGAGCTCACGACCGGTATACGTACAGTACTAGTGTACCCATTCTCGTTGACTCAAACGCAAGTTGTCTATTTTGCCGCTTCTCACTTCAGTCCTATCGCCTACCGGTAGGCGACAGGACACGGATAATCATTTGTCGTCAACTATTTTTATTAAGATACCGGTACCAACCTTGTCATTCGTAAAAAGGTTCTTTGACTCATAAGTACCTTACAGCGTACTCTTCTCTGGGGAACACTTTTTCTTTTGGCAATAATACCTTTGCCAAACAGATTTTGACGCTGTCTTCCGTTTTGGACATTCAGCTCTTAGCAATGGTCCTCATCACTACTCAGTACCGGTAGTTCTTTTAAAACAATTAATAAAGAGATGAACCTGCCAACCAAACCAAATTGCATTCTACTCCTAGCTGAGGAGTTGTAATCCTGCAATGTACGGAACTTTAAATTAGTAAGTTGAGGTAAACAAAATTTTCTATTCAAATATTCGAAGTAAATGATAATTTTATCCTACCTTTACTCCAACTACCGAGTACGCTCCTAAAAGATGTTTTGGAGATGCCGCACGACGTTTCGATGCCGCTTCGAAGCTTCTCGATCTCGTGGTGTCTTCCGTCTTGACGGTGCACCACGGCTAGCTACCGGTAGTTCTTTCTCCCAAAACTACTAGTACCGTAGCTCATTCCCTTTTAGTGACCATGAGTGATGGGTTGGCTTTGGGCCCATACAGTATGCACGAACAGTACACCTACGGTACGTACGCATGTAGCTAGCAGAGCGGAAAAGACACGAGCACATCCGATGTACATGTACATCGTATCTGGTACGTAGTTGGGCTGACAGAGGTTCGATTTGATTTGTGATCATTCGATCCGATTGATTGAATGACATTCTAAGAATCTCAGCCGTGGTGCGAGAAATTTTCGATGCAAAAAGCACACATCCAACAGTTGCTGTACAGTCAAAAGCCATGTTTCTTCCGCGGGGAGTCGTCTAGGCCAGCCACGAGGCTGAGTTGTGCCGCTACGACTGGCCATCAGTCTTGGGTCATGGAATCGAAGGATCATGATGCCCCGACTACTTGTTGGGATCAATGCATCCTGCTGCGCCTTACTGGATGTGCATTGGATGTGACATACAATACCTACTAGCTGTACAATAACACCTGCTTTGTAAGAGAAGCTAGAAATCGTGGTTTGACGGAGAGTGGCCCACTATTGCACAAGCATTCTATTGTTTTGATTGTATGGTACCATTGTTCGTTATAGTTTTGATTGTACGTACGTATCCTACATCCGGTAACCTAAGATGGCGCCTCGGAAGCTCTCGATGGCCTCCACATCAACGGCTTGTCCCCTTACAAACAACGAGGCATGGTTATACGCGCCCATATGAGATCCGTTTTCAATGCGGACCGGTGAAGCTTGCAGTGATGTGTTGTCCTGTTTCCTCCAGGGAGTTCAAGTACGTCGTGGAGGATCTTTGAGACCATACATCCTCGAACAATTGCACTTTTCTCATGATGAGTATATAGTAGTATGCATTGCACAGCTGTTGACATGATGATACTTTCATTGCTGCTTCCAAATTGAGGGTTCCTTGGCTTGCTTAGGAAGAAGATGGCCTCACTCTTGGACCCTTCTGCGTCGTGAGTGAGCAGCCTTTCCTTTCTTCTTGGTTCTTTTCATATTATGACACAAGTCAGGGTGTCCCTTGACAAAGAGCTCATGGCTGTAGTGATCCTTTTGTGGTCCATTGATGGTGCGTACAAAGTCATACAGGTTGAGTTGTCTCTGCAAGCCGGAATGTGTGTGCATAGTCTTGAAGTACCTTGGCAGAACATCCTCAAGGCGATCCCTATCATGAACCTTGAATGCCTTGCCATCTGAAGCGAAACAAGCGATGTGGCCTTCTCCTCTTTCTCCCATGTCCATTAACATGTCATAGAATTTGCGTGGGAACTCGACATGGCGACCCTTGGATTTGTTGCCCTGTTTGGTGTCGCTGGCGCTGGCTATGGCTGCCACTTGGCTTGCATCATATTCTGCTGGAACTGGTTGCACTTGAGGGACTGGATCTTGAGCCAGAGAAGGAACTTGGCCTTGAACTGCAACGGGAGCCTCTGCAGGAGCCGCTGAAGGAGCAAGACGAGGACCTTGACCTTGAAGTGGAGCTGGGGCTGACACTGACACTGTGGAAAAAACAGGAGGCTGGGTAACAGAGGGTGGCGATACACTTGGCAGTGCAGGGACTGGGGCAGGTCCTGGAATGAATGATGCATGCCTGCTTGCGCGTAAAGCAACCAAAAGGGTTTCCATATTCATTCCAGGCTGGTCTTGATGTACCCGTACCTGTCGAACAGGTGCAGCTGTAGCAGTGGTACTGGTACCGTTATTGCTGGACAAGAGCTGCAGGATAGCCTGCTGGATCAATGCATTTTGTGCCTGCTCTTCTTGCTGCTGCTGCTGCTGCTGCTGCTGCTTGATTTTACGGATTTGATCAATGAGTCCTTCCAGGGTACCCGTACGAATGTTCTGAAGGAGTTGCTGCACCTGCTCCTCATTGGTGGCTTGCTGGACCACCCGAGCCTGGGCTTGGGCTTGAGCTTGAGCTTGAGCTTGCTGGAACTGGGCTTGAGCCTGGTGATCCTGCTGCTGCTGCATTTGTAGAGCAACTGCTGCCAACTGTAGGTTCATACCAGAATCACTATTAATAGTAGTACCACTGCCACTGCCATTCATAGAATTCATAGTCCACTCACTTACTTGGTCTGCTCAATAGCTAGAGATGGTGTCGTCAGATAGCTACAGTAGATCTACCAGATTGGTATAATTTACGTCTGATGGAGAGCTGTTGTCAGATATCTAGCTAGCTAACCGTTTGTGAAGGGATTGGTTCGAGTGACACAAAGTTGTGTGATCACCATGCGGAGTTTCTCAAGAAACACCAGATCTCACTTCACTCTTCACACATTTAAACATCCTTGTTCCGTGAAACGCAAGTACAGTACCACTTAGTTACAAATCTAGAAATCTATTTTCCCCCGCTTTTAGAAAGGAACCATGCGAAAGGACACGGAGAAGCTTTTTCGTTAACTACCACTACGAAAAAAGTTCTTTGACTCTTCCCATAACACCTTAGCTTCTCTGGGGTCTGGGGAACACCTTTCTTTCGGTGCCGCACCGGTGTCAAACAGATGTTCTATCTGACGTTGTGATCGGTTTTGAACATTCAGCTCTTAGCAAAGTTCCTCAATAGTCCTGGTTAAAGAAATACAGTTTCCAACACTGCCTTGCTGAGGAGAGTCCTCTTCATTCTGCAACGTCAGATTGCGCAACCAGCAAATCGGCACCAAGCGAAGCAAAAAGAGGCAGATCCGCTCTGTTGCGTTGTTTCGATGCTCTCTCGTGGTCAAAAACTAGCCAGTTTTGTCTTTCGTCTTGACGATGTACAGTCGTATCTGTTCTTTCTGCCCCTGTCTGGCTCGCCAGCGTACCCTCACGTCTCACTGATGTGGCCCGTTTTTCCTTGCCGGTACTAGCTAGCCAGCTAGCTAGATCTAGCTTCAGTAGTAGCTACCAGTAGCTATTGATACCTTGTTATTCACTACGAGTAACCCAAAACCACCTGGAAGGTCCTGGGAAACATGAAAATCTGGAATTGAATTCATCACTAATTAAACATGTTCATCACCATTCATCACCATTCAACACATTGGTGATGATTTCATCACCATTCATCATATTTCATCACGGTTTCATCATTTTAATCACCATTCATCATCTCTATAGTGAAACAGTACTAAATTTCATTACCAGTCATCACGAATTCATCATTTTCATCACCATTAATCACCATTCAACAAATAGGTGATGAATTCATCACCATTCATCACCATTAAACACACTATTTCAATATTTGCGGGACCTTCCCGGAACCTGAATTATTCCATGCATGCGTACGGTTCGGTGGCAACGTGGCAACCGGTCGGGGTACAGTACTGAATACTGGTACTCAAAAGATATGCTAAGAGATACTAGTTACTACTCCAGTAGTAGCACGTTACTAGCTAGTAGTATGGTACTGAAAACCCTCGCTGACACTGCAGTACTGCAGTCTGGTCTTTTCGGACATGTGCTTCGCTTCCGTGGATGAAGAATCAGAAGATTCGATTCCTTTTTGTCTATTATTGTCTCCACCTATCTCTTGAAGATTCGATTGAAGATTCAATCATTCAATTAGACTAATTTTATTGAATGATCTAGCTAGCTATAAGGATAAAAGGATCTTTTCGCATTCAGCAGTGCAAACACCACAGAACCAAAGAACCACGGCACCAAAAACATGCACACAGCAGCAGCAAGAGTCTCAGTCGTCGACCAACCATGAAGTTTGGCAAGAAGCTGCAGCGGGTGATTGATCTGTCAGACCCTGAATGGGTTCTGGATTGGGCCAATTACAACTTGCTCAAGGTGAGTTCGTTGTAGTTCCAGAGAAACTGCTCCAGCAGTCCCGTTGGTTTCTTTGAAACCTCTTTTTCCTTGTCGTTCTCTTGAATTATTAATCAATCAATCAATCCTGTCCACTTAATAAAAATCATACTAGTACCCTGATCCTGCTTTATTGCATGTAATAATGATACAAAGAGAAACTAATCAAGCTGCTCGGGATCGTCTTCATGGTTCACCTAAAGGACCTCAATCACGAGTAAGTCTCAAGTCCGGGACTCAAGCTGCTCGCATCATTGCTGTTCCCGGACCTTCTCTCAACTCGCTCGGCTCCACTCTTTTGGGAAGTGATCTTCTTCCAACTCTCGCCCAACTGGGAACTTATGCCATCTTGACGTACTAGTATTTTAGTCTAGTACTGTGCTCTCAAGAAACATGACAAAGTCACTTTCTGCTCCGCCAGCCAAGGCATGCTTCAGCGACACTCCCAGACTTGCCAAGCTCATGGCTCATGGCTCATGGCAGCTTGCAGAGTACCTGGCTCCTGCATCCATTGATTGCTCCACTCGTCGTCCAGGAGCCACACCAAGACCAATGGAAATAGTACAAAGAGAAAGCTGGAACGTTTGGTTGCGGCGGCTGACAGCTCTCGCTCGAGCCGACGATTCTAGTTCCGATAACGCCGGACAGGAACCACCTCGCAAAGACATGTGTCTGCATGTGGCTACCGTACCGGTACGCACCTCCATTGCCTAGACAAGTATTGCCTAGCCAGATGCCAGTTCTGGTGATTCGATTCGATTCGGTTCAAACTGCAGCTCTTGCTTTGATTGGGAAGGCAGAAACTGCCGAAACGACACTGCCAGGCAAATAGTAGACTAACTTTAGAGAAGAACTCATGGCTCGTTCCTCATGATCCCGTGCAAGATGAACGACGTCTGAAACTGCACTATACACCAGCCCCAACTCCAGGTCCATCTATAGAATACTGTTCCCACCCGAGGAGGACCAAAGCCTGGACCTATCCTTGTTGCATCTCCTCCAGGGAAGACTGAAGATTGTGGTCCCATTCTGACATCCGGGCATCACTACCCAGGCCGACACCAGGGAGCGAGATGTATGATATCTCTACACTCTAAATGGACCAACCCCAAAACCCCATGACCCACATCAGAATCGAATCAAAACGAGGTCCAACACGCAAACCTAAACCTAAGCCTTCCCAACCTCCTGGTCACACTGGTACCTGAAAGAACCGGCTCATTTACCCATTGCTAAGGCCGCTCTCTACCCAAGCGACTAAAGTAGGGACTAAAGGAGTACTTTAGCACCTTGTTTAGTCGCAGATTTAGTCCGTAACCTTTAGTCAAGGAGGTGTCTACCCTCCACGGACTAAATCTCGAACTATCCAGTTTAGTCGATATTTTAGTCAAAAATTTAAGAAAAACGTTATCTACCACCATCGACTCAACGTTCGACTAACCAACGTTTTGGATTTCGTTGGTTCATTTCGCTAGCCAGCTAGCGAAACTCATCATAATTTCGCTAGCTAGCCTCTTGTTCATTTCGCTAGCTAGCCTCTTGTTCTTTATTGTTATTATTCACTGAGACCATGGCCAACACCAAGAAGAAGGCTAGTGAAGAGGCCGAGGAGTCCTTTGTTGGCGAGGAAGAAGAGGAAGAGGAGGTATCGCTGAAAGAAGGAGAGGAAGAACAAGAGGAAGACTCTGATGATGATGATGAGGACAGTATCGCCACTGTAGACCTTAAAGAGAAGCTTATGGATAAAATCAGTGAACCATTGAGGAGATCTCCTCGGCAGAAGACCAAGGTTACCACCAAGGCTGCCACCGCCAGGAAGAGACCTCGTTCTGGAAAAGGCGGCAAAGGCGGCAAAGGCGGCAAAGGCGGCAAAGGCGGCAAAGGCGGCAAAGGCGGCAAAGCCGGCAACAACAATACTAAGAAAGTCAAGAAGACCACCGCTGTCGCTGATGACGAGGGCAAGTCCAAGCGCAAGCGTGGTACGAATTTTGATGATTTTGAGGATCAACTATTGTGCCGTGCCTTCATCAGTGCCACCCAGAGCATGAAGGGCACCGGTATGAAGAGAGGAGATTTCTGGAAGAATCGAGTTGCTCCAAAATACAACAAACTGCTCTCCCAAGAGGCTGAACCTGATGAAGACGGTGACACTATCTATACAACGCGAGTCGCTGACCAGCTCCGTCGCCGTTGGAATTTACTTGCGGGACGCTGCCGAAAATTCATGGCTTGTTACCGTCGGGCCCATGCCGAGCACCGTACTGGATTCAATTCAGAGGAGGACTATATTGATTTTGCCGTGGAGCTATACAATGAGGAGAACAATGAAGCTTTCAATCATCGCAATTGCATTCCCCACTTGACCGAGTGGCCCGTCTTTGATCCCCATATCACCGAGACAGAAGCTGATCGCAGAATGGATGAGTTGAATGCTGAGCCAATCGGTGTTGACGAAAGCAAGCCGAAAGCCAACAATACTCGTGATCCAATGGGTTCTTTGCATACCCGACCCACTGGCAAAAATACGACAAAATTCAACTGGCTCTTTCCAACTCGGTGCTTCGAGCAACCAGGAAGCAATGTTCCATAAATTGGAATTTGGCCTGAATCACACCGTATGCCCGCTCGATGTCCTTCCTAGCCGCCTCCTGCCAAGCGGAATATTGTTTCTCCAATCCAAAATTGGCTCGGTAAAGTCTTGACAAAACGGAGTATTGTGGGTATATACCGTCAACCAAAATAAACATCTGTGGAAATTCTTCATCGCCAATGTCAAAAGGGACGACGCCACCAATAGTCTCGAGATCGGTAAGCTTCCCGCTGATCATGTTTTCCAGCAGAGGCGACATGTCGAAAATTGTTATGTCATTGAGTGTTCCGGCATAGCCGAACGAAGCATGCCAGAAGAATAAATTGTAATCGCACATTGCTCCAGAACCAGGGTAGGGACCTTTTTTCGCTCCTTGGAATGCTCCTTGCCATTCGATTGGGCACTGCTTCCATCGATTGTGCATACAGTCAAGACTTCCAAGCATTCCAGGAACACCGTGGGCCGCCAAGTGAAGATTGGAAATATTTCGTAAATCAGTGGCAGTCGGCAAACAAGATACTCGTCTTGATACAAATGAGCAGGATGTCATCAAAGTTACTGCGGCAATCCTTGCGAAGGTCTGCGACATTTGGAAATAGTCACGGAATGGTTGAGCGGGAACACCGTATGCCAAACATTTCAACGGCATCAATAGACGTGCGTCCAAACATGATACCTTCCGGTCGAAAGCATCAGTGGACCCGCTGTAGAACTCATGACCCGAATTCATGACATCTTCTCTCAATCTCTGGTAACGAGGACGGCTGATGCGGTAGATATCCTCAAATTCCTTGAAATCAAATGTAGGGACCGGTCCAAGATAGTCGTCTAGAATACAATGGAAAGCTCTGGCATGGTTGTATTGCTTCGAGGTTTCCTTGGCAAAAGACGGTGGTCAACCATGGGCTGTGGTGTGCCATCGTAATCATCCGTGGCCAACATTACAGCGGTATCTGCCATTCCCATGACGATGTCCAAGGCTCCCTGGAAGAGTCGGAATCCGATGAGGACGACATAATAATAACGGCCTAGCTACCACAGAGGTGCCCACCACAGAGGTGCAAAGGGCTACCGGTACAGTGACTATAAAGAGTGACTAAAACGGTTGAGTTACAGCTTGGCTTGTTGGGCAAGTAGATGCCTCTGTTGTTGAGGCTGTGCAATGAGGCTGATTGAAGATTGATTCTTAAAGAGTTCTTAAAGAAGCTTTAGTCGTTATGTTCGCTCACCGACTAACCAGCCTCCCGTTAGTCGGTGAGCGAACATAATGACTAAAGCCTTTAGTCCGTGGGACGTTTAGTCGCTTGGGTAGACACCACCCTCAGAGACTAAACTATCGACTAAACTACGAAATATGGCTTAGTCGCTACTTTAGTCGCTTGGGTAGAGAGCGGCCTAACTGCCGCTCCTCCACTAACTACAAACCCAATAAGAAGCCCTTACCTACATGTAAAGTGCCGGTGGCTGCTGCCGGACTGTCAGAACTTCGCAGCGATCTGCAATCCAGTCTTGCATGAAGCAGCTTGCGGTCTTGTAGCTATCTAGCTAGTTGCCCGTTGCACAGCTGTACTTTGCGGACGGAGACCTAAAAGTCCTTGGCCTTCTTGCTTGCCTTTTCTCCTCGATGAACGCGTGTCTGTGTAGCTAATGACTGTTTACTTTTGCCAAGACAAGTGGTTTCTAAAAGGCAGCTGGTGCCTCTCCCGTCTGCGAGGAAGCAGCGTGTTGGCGGGTTAGCATCTGCAGTAGTCTATCTATCTCTTACATCGATCATTAGGTTGCTTCTTCAGGAAGCAGCAAGCCTGCAGCAAGCAGCGAGGAGTGCTGATGAGGTGCTCGTTCAGTCATTTTGGCAGCAGAGGAGGGAAGATTGAATCTTCGAGATTGGCTTCTTGGAAGATTTGGGGAACTTTCTCACTGGAAAGAGTAGGTTTTTATTGGGTGCTTTCCCTCTGATTTAGAGGTTGCGAAGGACTGAATGACTGAATAGTCTGAATAGTTCTTGGATAATCCAATAGTCTTAGTCCACAGCAGCTTCTACAGCTGTCTCACATGTGGACTACATCGACTGAGTCGATTGGAAATACTGTACTGGTAGACATATTTAAGGTCACTCGACAAAGAACGCTGCGTGTCTACTGCAGAATACGTGGATTAGAGTAGAAATCCTTTCGATGGGCGAGGTATAAGTGCCAAGTGAATAAGGAATAAGAAAAGAGTTCACTTCCTGTGTTTCTGAGCTAAAAGACTTTTCGACACTATAACAGCTTCTTCCGTCGGCACTTGAGAACTTACTTACTTGTGCAGCCATCAACCACACAAAATAGCTACAAAATCCACAGTGGCTGCTTGGTGCACTTGGAACAACGCCCAATCAACTCTGACACACACACACACAAAATTTGACCGACCGAAAAGCAAAACCAAAACTAAAAGCAAAAGCAAAAGCAAACCAAAACCAAACTGATAACCATGAACCGCTTTGTTGCTGCCAATACTAGTACTATTAATAGTACCAGTTCTTCAGCCATCAGCACCACCACAATGGCGTTGCCTCCATTCCACCATACCGGTACCGGTAACAAGGGTGCAGGTTCAGGTGTCTTTGTGCACAAGTACCACGATCACAGCGAAGATCCCGTTGATGTTCTACCTGAAGCTGGTAGTGGTGCCGGCACTACCGGTAACAATGGTAACAATGGTAAGAAGGATCCACTGATGCCTGCCAAGCGAGGAGCTACTCGGCAGTTTCCCTTGAAGCTCTACGAAATGCTCAGTCAAGCCGATGGAGCTGGCTTTGCAGAAATCGTTGGTTGGCAACCTCATGGCAGATGCTTCGTGGTCAGAAACCCAAAGCTCTTTGTCAAGCAGGTCATGCACAGGTAAGTACTACCAGGTACCAGGTACCGGTGCTAACTAACTAACGAGCTAGCTAGACTACCGGTACATCGTAGCTAGTGAAACACATCACACAAAACGTTGCTTTACTAAGACCATGCTAACTTCAGTGCATTCATTCATTCATTCATATATGACTTTGCAGATTCTTCTCCCAGAGCAAGCTAGCATCCTTCCAGCGACAGCTCAGTCTGTACGGCTTTGTGCGCATCACCCAGGGCAAGGATTGCAACGCTTACTACCATGAACTGTTCCTCAGAGGAAGAAGTGATCTCATTCATAGACTTGACAGAGTCAGGGTCAAGGGAACATTCTGCAAAATGCGCACTTGTGTAGAGACAGAGCCCGACTTTTATGCCATGAAGCCACTACAAGTACAAGTACAAGTACTTGAAACCACCATCAAGAGCTGTCCCAACATAACAAAGTCGTCTTCCTCCTCCGAGCGTATCAAGGCGAAAGCATTCCTTCAGACAACTGGTACGACTGCTAGTAGGAAGGCAGCATCAGCGGGACCGCTAAAGGTCCCTGGAAGACTCCGTATGGCACTGGCAGCGCCAAAACAGGCAACACAAGATGCGTTGCCACTCCGCTTTCTGCCCATGAACCTGTCCAAACGAGCTCTGGAACAAAAGGCGGAACTCGGCCGCTGGATCGCACCACTGCAAAACCAAGAAATCTCCAACGACCTTGCGTTCCGCTCATGGGAACCACAAGCAGCGTCACCAGTAGTGACTGGGCAGCCTTTCGAGACGTCCAACACGGTCACTCCATTTGCCCCTTCCTACACCCAGCAACTACTAGTAGAGGGGAGATTCACTGCCCCAGATGCAAGCTCCAACAGAGTCTCGGCTACATGTACCATCAATACATGCACGACCACAACTGTTGCCAGTGGGAACAGCAGTGTCATGTCTTCGTCGGCATCCGAAACGTCCACATTGACAACTGACGACTCGTCGTCATCCAAGGCATCATACTTTGCAATGTCACGTGGTCTCAATAATATGACTCCAACGCAACTAAACGATACCATCATTCGATTTCCAGCGCTTACATCAACTTTCTCGCAGCCAACACATCTGCCAACAATGGGTAGCTACCAGTATGCTGACATTGCATCCCCACCGCAAGAGGGCGATCACGCCTGGCACGAGTACCTCAATCGCTGTTCCAATACCCTGGCCTCTGGGGTTGCTGGGTACGATCATCAAACTACTGCTGGTTTTATGGGCCAGCAACCTTCAATGCCCACACCGAGCCACATCCGTCATGATCATTGCGCCAGACAGCACCAAGACGGGACACCAACTCTGGAGGACATCATCTTCCTCTTATAGCCATCCATTGAATGGTACCGGTATGTGTCTATGAATTGAATGGAATGCGGGACAGACGCTCGAAGATATGATAGTTATTTATATAAAGTTTGTCTCTATAGTCACAGTTTAAAAAGCAAACATAGGGCCCGAGTCGGCAATCTCAGTAACTGTTCGTTAGCCCCCGCAGTTTCTATTCGCACGCCGAAGTTAGCAGTTCATGATACTGGCACCGGAGGAAGGGGCAAAACTTGAGGGTGTGGTGGATTGTTCCGGGGGGCTGGTAGTGGTGGTATCCGAGATTGTCTCTGTCGTCTCTCCGTTGGAGGGAGGCTGAAAGTCAGCTTCGGAATCGGCCATAGTCCAAACTTCATGTTCGTCATGAATGACACTGCTGGCCCTTTTTAGACCAGCCGTGCCGCCACCATTGTCCTCGTCTAGTCCAATGACAGACCATCCAGTTTCAGTTCGTCCGGGTTCTTCATCGTGGCTGTAGGGTGCGATGATTCCTACATCTTCGCTAAAGTTGACACTGCGCAGTTTTGGCTTGTTCGACTTTGTTGGGGCACCCTGCGGACTCCCACGAGCCCTCTTGAGAGCTGGCTGCCGTTGTGCCTCTTGGAAAAGCCGTGGGAGCACAAACACGGCAGAACTGAAAACAGTACCACAGAACGTACCAATAGCAAAGAGAACATTGGTGCCCAGAACATCAATATCCATTGTAAATGTGATAATGCAGATAACGACTCCAATCAGAGCGATGTTGTACACGCAAAACAGGAGCTCTTTGGCCTGACCGAATCCAGAGTCCATATTCCTCGTGACAAAGGCCAAGATGCATCCGACAAGGACCAAACCACTTTCATATGACAAGACGGTGATCGTGAACGCATTGTTTTGTGTTGTGCATTCCACTCGATGAGAGACGACCCCTTCATCCAACTCGATAATGTCTTCTGGGGTTGGAGGATCCACAATGGTGAATACTGTCAAAATGACAGCCTGGATCAAGACGATGGGGAGCGTCATGGCCACAGCCTGTGGATTGGAAATGATCGATGGATTCTGGTTTTGTGTGCCAACCAATCGGTGAAGCCTGTACGTCTTGACGAACAAAGGGCTCAAGGCCACAGCAAAGAGGAAATGCCAGGACCATCTCCGGAGTACACAAAGTTCCTCCGTGTTTGGCCCAAGCAATGCAAAGCTTGACAAGTTCAGGAGAGCACATCCCAGAAGGAACGCACACGTGAATCTCCAATCGGTTAAAATCACGGATCGTTCCTTTCGTTTCCAGTAGAAGGAAATCAACATGATCAGACACAACAGGAAGCCGAGGGAAGCAATGACGCATACGATTCCGAAGAGAGGTTCCTCCTTGGTCACCGAATCTGTTGTGGACCTCTCAACAGGGAAGATAACCAGGATATTCCACTCCAAACCTTCCGAGTCTTCCCTCGAGTAGATGGTGGATTGAGAGACAAAGGCTTGCGTGCCTGTTGGGCCGGAAAGAGTTGCACTGACCAAGTCGCCAGGATGTCCCTCCGCTACCTGCTGCAAGTAGGAGCTTCTCAGAATGTCGTCGTCCGGTTGGCCAGTCAGATTTTCCATTGCCACCCGTTTGACGACACATCCCGAGTTTTCTCCTGACGCGAGCTCTTTAGGACAAGGAGTCTCTTGGTCGGCTTCCAAAACGAGACTGGAAGCCGGTCTCCCTGTGGATGATGCGATTATGTAGTGGGGAGCCGCAGTTTCATAAATCACAACGTAGGCGTTGGTTCCGTTGGCAAACCCGTTGGCGCCAGCTCCGTACGAGCTGACCAGAAACTCGTTGATGCCTTCAAACTTGTAGTCCACGGAAAACATACCTCGAAAGGCCTTTCGGTTTTGTTCGTCTCGAGTGTAGAATGGGAGGGAATATGTAATGCCAAGATCCAGATTGTCAAAGAACGGATACGGTGGAGACCAGTTTGGCTTTTGGAGCTGTTTGGTAACAGTGTACCATGGCCGAAACCTCGGATCGTAATTGAAAGAGCGATATCCCCCGACAAAGATATTGCATTCCGCGTCTCCGCATGCAGCAAAGTCACCGGAAATATCCCGGTCTACCAAAGTCTGATCATCTGCGTAGACACAGTTCCCGAAGGTCCCATCGGTTTTGAGGATTGCTTGTGGCTGCTGCGAAAAGTCTCCGTTTTCTGTGTGGCAATGGAAGGTCCATGGGACGAATCCCTTGTCGGGTGTGTCTTCCTCGGTGGCGGTCAGAATCTCGTATCGAGGGCACCAGATTTGTTCTTTTTGGCACTCTGTGTCTTGCTCCGCGCATGGTTGTTGCGTGCCATTGCCGCTCGCGGTTTTTGATTCACACAATTCGAGTTCACAGCCATCTACACATTGAATGTACTCGAGTCCAGGTTTGAGAGTGCAGTTTTCCATTTCTCCGCTGAACTGGTCGACACAAGTATTGTAGTACATTTTCATCTCTGGATCGTCCTTGCGGTAGCCGGCATTTTTGGGCTCCCGGTAGATACCGGTGACGTCGCTGTTGTATCTGTTTGCAAAGAGACAGGAGGATGATCAGTGGTGCCCTACTACCGGTAGCTAGGAAGCTAAGCTTGCAGATCACGACAATTAGCAATGGTACGTACCCCATAAAGGCCCCATCCTCGGTACTGTAGTAGATCCAGTCAAAGTTGAATTCGTTTCGGAGACTGTAGGCAATGGCCGCGTAGACATCCCGGTCGCTGACATTGAGCTCCGGGTGTATGGCTCCGTTTTGTCGGAAGCCTTCTAGCAAGTTGTTGACCGTAGCTGGTCCATTCATGAATCCATCCACTCGTTCAAAGACACGACGTTCGACCTCTCGATTGAACGACTCTTGGGCGTGGGAGGAGCCAAGAAGCAAGGACCACGACAGTAAGAGCTGAACTTTCATTTTTGTAAAATTTGGCTTTGTTTAAAAGTGTGGCGATGGGATCAATCGAGGAGGCGAGTAGAAAATGATGGTGGTTACTGTTGCTGTTGCGAACAATAGGTCGGTAGAAAGAGTTGTAGAAAGTTAGATTGTGGGAAGAGAAGTTAGCTTGTTGTGGGACGTGGATGCTAGTATTTGCCTCGAACAAACAGCCGGCCCATAACGGGCTCCCACAGGACCAAACTGAGTTCCACGACTGGTCAAGTCCAATGAAAAGCACCTGAGCCGCACCACAATGTCATGTACCTACGGTACCGTAGCTACCCGTAGCAACCAGGATTTCTCTCGGGCAGGGTCTCAGATGTACCGCAACGAGCAAAAACACGTTACACTACAGTCAAGCAAGTCTGAAGTCTGCGGACCCAAAATGTAGGAGCCAAGCAATCTAGATAGATGAGCAAAGCCAGCCAGCGCGAGAGAACAGTTCTGTCCACTAATGGTGGGTTATGATCATCTGTAGTGAGAATCTTAACATCTTAACTAACTGAACCACAATACCAGAAACGAAATGCTTTGATCCAGCAGGCCATCTTGCAGCTCTTGTTCAGTATTAACAGGACTGGTGTCAATTCTGTTGCTGGTACCTGGTACTAGCTAAGGTAGTACCACAGCAATTGCTGGCCGTGGCAAGTGGATCTGCAGCTGCACCAAAGTCTTTAGTTGCTTTACCGGTACGTGCAAACCAACAGGCAGGATTCTTCCATTCCAGGACCTGCCCCTGTTTCCACCCAAAGCCCAAAATTTACATGGAGGATCACAGCATCACAACCTTTGCCACCCAGGCTGCTGCATTGTGTGCGTGTTGCGGTTGTACGAGCCTCCCTCCACGCGGTTTGGGAGCGAGTGAGCGTAGAAGTTGAATGTAAACTACTATTAATTAATAGTAGAAGTAGGATTAGCCTGGCGGAGTTAAGGGGACGTTGAAGCAGATTTAAGGTGCTCTCTGCGGAGTATCTTTGTTGGATCTTTTTGGGAGCGAGGCCGGCCGTTGAGAAGGCCTCGAGCTTGGCAGCGCCAATGCTGCTTCAAACAAAAAGTGGTTCCATTCAAAACGGCCCTGGTTTGTGTGTGCTTTACAAGAGTATCGTCGAAGTGGATTCTAAAGTCTCATAAAAACGAAAGCCAGCAATGAGCTCAGAAGAGAGTAAAGAAGTAACAGTAGAAAAGAAAGAAGAAGAAGAAGCCACTACTAGTAGTAGTAGTAGTAACAAGAAAGCCAAGATGAGTGTCCCTGAAGCCGCCGACAAAGATTGGCCCGAAGCGTGGATGTTGCCTACAGAAGTGTCGGATCAGTGTGCGACCAACAAGCAGTCTCCCAATGTGCCGGTTGATGTGGCTGCGTTGCGCAAGCTCGGCATTAGCTACTGGAAAATGGACGCCGAGAAGTTTAGCTATCCCGTCAAGGAGGTGCCCTGGGATCCCAAGGACGCACAGGACCCCAAGCTAAAGGCGCTCAGGGACGACCGTGGATACTCTTACGCCGATATCATCACGGTTCATCCCGATCACTTGCCTGGATTCGATGACAAAATCAAGGCGTTCTTTGAAGGTATTTATTTTATTTTTGCCATTTCTTGTATTTTATTTATTTTTATTTTATTGTTTCTCACTATTTATTTTATTATTTTTATTTTTTAGAACACATTCACGACGCCGAGGAAATTCGCTACATTTTGGGAGGAAGTGGATACTTTGATGTCCGCAATACACAAGACGAATGGATCCGTATTCACGTCAAAAAGGGAGATCTCATGACTCTTCCAGAGGGAATCTACCATCGTTTCACCTGCGATTGCGAAAAACTCTGTCATGCCATGAGGCTCTTCAAGGGACAGCCCGTTTGGACTCCGTTCAATCGTCCCGAGTGTGATGAACACCCTTCTCGCAAAAAGTACGTTACCGATTTCATGGCGACTGCCGAAGAAAAGAAAGAGTAAAACATGATATCGAGTTGGAATGGAATTTGGATGGTATTGTGTTGTGCTTGGGGAAACAAAGAAACGAACGAAAAAAAACACACAATTAATCGACAATCAGAAACAACACTAAAAATAATCATGCAGTAAGAACTCCCCAAAGGCTCCCTTTCCTACCGGTATTTGATACGGTACTTCTAGTAGTGGCTTGTGCTCGCGCCTACCCTTTTGTTTCGCTTGACGTGATTGTCCAGAAGTAGCCATAGATTGCCAGGTCGTCCCTGTTTTATGATTGTACGCATTAATACTTTACTTCCTCTTGCCCCACAGACAAAATGAATTGCAAGATAATAATACTGTCGCAACACTACAAACCCAATGAAACACATACTTTTTAGACGTATGCATAGACCTCCATTGGAGGCTTGGAGGCAGCAGCAAGCATCCGCGTTACCAACACAATTTTATGGACACGCGAGAACAGTCGAATCAATCTTATTAGTCTAGATTTCCTGACTGTGAAGCTACATATACAGGTAGCTCACGGCTGTGAGCAATCATTGGGCCGCACGATTGTCTGTTATCAACGAACCCGCACCCGACTCTTTGGTGCTGCCTTGGTTCATTTCTTCGAGGCCTGCGCGCGCGTCATACGAAGAAGATTGAATCGAATCGAATCGAATCGAATCACACATCCATTCGAACGATCCACGCGCAAAATTTGCTGGGCTTGACGCCGACCCAATAATCAACTCAGCAAGCATCATTACCAGTCTAGCTAGTAGCTAGTACATGTACGTTCAAGCGACGGATATGGGATCCAATGCTGTCCTCGTTCATCGAAGACTGTGAACGAAGGGAAGAAGGATGTGATAAAAGACAAGGTACACGTATGGCAAGGAAGTAGGGGGGAAAGAACGATCGGATTATGGCTGGCACGCAAGCAAGTTTGCCCGCAGCCTGTATTCTAGACTATCATCTGTACTGGAGCTCGTAAAGTGCCTTTCACTGGTGCTTACTTCATCGCACAAGACATACCAGTACCTGCTACCGGTAGGAGATCCAATCGTTTCAAGGGAAGCGCGCGTTGCTAGTAGTTTGGTAGACTAGCTAGCTAGTGAACGGAACGTCGAGCGAGCTACACATACACACGTAGAACAAACGACCGGCAACGTACCTATTTTGAACTATGCATGCAGCCAGGCTTGGCCTTTGTAGCAGCAAATTGTCACGTGCAGCTGCTGGTAGACTATTGCGTTGTGTCCATGTTGTTTGTTGGCAGGAACCGGTGTGGTTGTCTTTGCATGTATCCCCGGGTTGCCTGATCAAGGCGTCGGTGAAGTAGAAAAGGCGTGGTGATACATGTAAATAAATTTTGTTTGGCTGCCGCGAATGATCATCAATCGAATCAAATCGAATGATTCAATCAGGCAGACATGTAAGTTTTTCCAGACTGCTTGGTTGCTTGTCCGTGAGTCAGTCACAGCTGAGACTGTCCTTTTCAAGCAATTTAGCCGCGTTCATGTAGACTAGCTGTTCAAGTAGTAGTGTTGTGAGTTGTAATCAGGACCAGGAGCGAAGCCCACATGTAGACTACAGTCGTACTGCGTTCCACTCAATGGTTCAGTATTTATTTAATGCTTGCTTCAGTAGGCTGCCAAGCAGTGCCAGCGCTAGCTAGCTAGCCGGCTACTAAGCAAGTCTTGCTTTCGCCAGACGAGAGACAAGGGCTCTGTGTTGTGGGCAATCAAATCAATGAAGAAAGACTTGGAAGCAGTGAAAGGATGAAAGCATCCCACCGGTTCGGAGTTAAAAACTGGAGCTGTGGAGGCTTGAGTCGAGGGTGTATCTTACATGTACCAGTCACCAGGTACCACCTACCAGGTAGCTAGTACTTTGCATGAATTCTCGTTTGCAGAAGGTCTGTGCTCCATCTGAACCTTTCCCTATCCGTAACCCGTAGAAACTACAGTACAATAAAGTGACCTTGGATTCGCGTGGACGAGGCGCAAAAATCCTGCATTGAAAGTGGCCGTACATGTACCGGTAAGAGTGAGCAATTGACTTACACAGCTCTTACACCGGTCCCCTTGAGAGCCAATCCATATGTCCCTTTTTTAGTAGAACTTACCGTGACGATCAGACACAAGCTGAGCTATGATTTAAAGGTGTTGTAGATAAAGTATGACCCACTACCCTTTGTATAAAGGGGCTGATACTGTCGATCGTTTAAAAACACTGTCGAGTTCTACCATGTTCGGCTATGTTAAGTGTATTGTTTCCCTCCTTGGGTCAGGTAGCTGTGCTTTTTACAGTGTTGTGCCCCAATCCTGCACAGCCACCTTTTCCCGCTATCGCCGATGGTACAAAATCTAGCTGAAAGCAATTTCTACCTGTAGTGGGATGTGGGATCGCTGTGGGATGCTGTGCCGACTACTACTAGCTAGTATTATAGTACGACCAACGTGTTTTTGTACTCATTTGGTTGATAGCTGTTAGATTGCTTGATGGCCGGCCCCTCATTTATGGAGTGTGGTGTCTGAAGTTTGCACAGAGTGGACTGGTACAGCAGATTTAGGGAAATAGTGTGCTTTGTACAGTACTCAAAGCTTTTCCAAGTAGTTTTTACTGCTTGAAAGTGGTGCAAAGATTGCTTGGCGACGGTAAACTTTGGCTTAGCAGTTGGCAGTGCAGGGCCAGCCTGGAAGCTTGAATGTTTGAATGCTCCATGAATGGTAAAATGGTTTCGGTATGATAAAGAAAGATCAAGTAGGCAAGGAGTACTTACCGTAGCAGCGATTACCAGTGGGAATAGCTTAAAGCCGTAAGACAATACAAGCTCACAAAAAGCAAAACCAAAGCACACAAAAGCACACCAACTCTTACTACTAGCTACTCAGTAGTAATAACATAACATGACAATGATGAACCTTCCCGTGTCCCGCAAACGCTCCGCCTCTCCTCTGGAAGAAGAGCTGAACAACAACAACAACAACAACAGTACTATGAGTACTAGGAGTAACGCTATGAGCATGAATGGACACATGATGAGCGGCGCCGGCTCTCCTCCTCTCGGTGGAATGCAAGGTGGATCTGGCAATGGCAATGGCGCTAGTAGTAGTACTGGTGCTAGTAATAACGGCAGTGGCAGTGGTGGAATGAACTACGATCAACTGTCCGCACTTCACTACGCCAAGCGCCTTCGCCTAGCGCAAGCTCAAGCAGCTGCTGCGGCGCAAGAAGCCGCGTTGTTCCGTCCCACCATGATGGACTTGTACGGACTCAATGTACCAATGCCACTGCAGTCTCGATTCCTACACCAGAATCCTTACTATCCCTCCATGAACATGAACATGAATCCCATGAACATGAACATGAATGCCATGCACAATATGAATATGAACATGAACAGCGTAAGCCCCACCAACAGCATGAACGGCCATCCTCTATCCTGGAGGGCTCAGGCAAACCTCCACGATATTCCAACTTTGCCGGCTCTAAACCAAAATGGGAACTCTAACCCTAACATGAACGTGAACAAACAAGAAGAACCCGAAGGCAGCATCCACAGGGACTGCCACTCTCCCACAGAGACAGAGGCACTGGGAGAGTCCTCGTCGTCTCTCGAACAGCTCTCAGCGTTTGCCAGTGGCATGCCCAGCATTCCCATCAAGAACAACACCAACGACCGCACCATCTCTCCAAGCACTACCAACACTAACACTACTGCTAACCAACACTCCTCCTTGGTCGGCGGACTCTTTTGCGCTCCCGCTTCCAAAGCTCACAACAATGACAAACCCACTCGTCCCTTTGCTTCCATTCCCATCAAGAAGGCACACTTGCCCACTCCCGATCCCAACGGTAAAGCCAATCACTGGGAAGATCGACCTCACGTGGCTCTTGCCATTGACGAAGATGCCAATTGGTTGTCCGAGTTTCAGTGCTTTCTGCGGTCGGATATCCTAGAAGTCTTTGTCGCGTCTCCTGCTACAGCGGACAACCGAAACGCATCCAAGAAGATTGCCGATTGTCAAATCGGAGTTCGATGTCGATTCTGTGCACACTTGCATCCCACGGAACGAGCCAGTCGCTCTTCCGCGTTCCCGTCCTCGGTGCGACAAATCTATCAGAGCTTTACCATGATGCTCAGGGGTAAGTTGCACTTGCTATCGACGTGTTCGTATGCGCTTCACTTATACTAACTTATGCCTTCCCTTTTGTTGATTCACGCAGAACACTTGAGTGGACAGTGCCAATCCATGCCTGCCGATGTCGCTGCTCAGTTTGCCAAACTCAAGGGACAGTCGGCACAGTCCGCCAGTGACAGCAAGAGATACTGGATCTATGCTGCGCAAAAACTGGGAATGGTTGATACTTCCAGTGCCGGTATTCAAATGACACAAGAGACTATTCAAAAAGCCAACTCATCTCCGGAACTGCTGGCGTTTGGAAAGAGTCCTGAACTCAAGGCCGATCTGGATGCATGTCAAGACAATCTCTTGGTCACGTCCAATGATCAACCTGTCGCCAGTGAATTCGTGCATGCCGTTGTCAGTCAAGCTCGATTGGTCCATTTGGCCGCTTCCGAAAAGATTGGAAATCGCAGTTGTTTGACGGTAGGATTGCCCGGATTGGCATGCAAACATTGTTGTGCTGCTTCGCGAAGTGGACTCGCACGCGTCTTTCCGGCCCGCAAACGAAACCTCAAGACAAAGGTGCAGGACCTCTACGATCATCTTCGACGATGCACTTTGGTTCCTCCTGCAACACAACAGGAACTCGTACAGTTGTACCAACAGCAACAAGCGGCTGGTGGTAACGACAAGAAGAGCAAGGTCTTTTATGCACGATTGTGGAGGCGGCTCGGACATGAAAACGAAGAGACTGGACTCAAAACGCCTCCTCGTGGAAACAGCCCCATCCAATCACCCGTTGCGTCTCCCAACAACAACATGAGCATGTAAAACCAAACTCAACATGCCGTTCAACTACTACTACTACAACCAAATAGTCGTTAATTTACAAAAACACTACATTAAATTTCATGGTTCATTCATTGGTAACAACGAAACTCATCAGCATGAATATTTTGGCTACTAGCTAGCCAGTAGTCTTACGTTGTGCAGGAACAGGGCCCACTGTGCTACCCGTAGCTAGGCATTCAAATTTCACAGTCTCGTCGACTTTTGTCGAGAATCGAATCGAATCGAATCGAATCGGTTGGATGGCTGCTGAGGGGCACCTTGGCACCGGCCAGCCACTTCCAAAACACCAGGAGTCGAGTCTGAGTCAAGAAGCAGCTACCGGTCAATCAATGGTTATAATATAGCTGCAGTCAAGCAAGTCCAAGTGTCATCCAACTTTGCACTGTCACCGGTTCCTCGTTCCGGCTCCTCGGCTAGAAAAGTGACTGGCTGTTTCCATGCAACATGCATGATGATGAGCCAGCATCCCATCGCTCCGTCAGGGATGCATCCGTGGCCTTGTGTGCCATCATGGTTCTTTCTCGATCTCAGACAGCCAATCTTCTTTCTGGGCGCGCTTAGATATTATAAACTGAAACTCCAAATAAAGCAAACACACAGGTCCATCCCAGGCAGCTTTGCAGTTATTGCTGCTCCGAGGGCTCTATGCTTCCTTCTGTGTGGGGCACCCACCGGTGTTCAAGCACTTTTTGGTCTGCTTCGCACCGACCGACTTTGGATCCGAAGAGCTCGCGGAGACCAGCAGCTAGCTAGCTAGCTAGCTAGCTAGCTAGCTAGCTAGTGCACCGGTAATACTGGCTGCGGTCCAGCCTTGCTATGTTGGCTGGGATCGATCCAATGATCAGCCACTTCTGGCTGGCTGAGAGTTCCAAATCAACATGCTCGGCGGACGTAATACGTGACTTGAAGGAATCACACGATGCAATACTAACGTCTTTGGTTACAAGAATCAAGAAAGCTAGCACCTATTAATAGCACTGAAAGACAAAGACTTCCGTGTGGCGGTGCAGGGAGAGTCCAGGAGTGTGGCGTGCTGCATTCGTGTGGTCCCACAGCAGGAGGAGCTGGCTGCAGAGTTGAAATCAGCAAGTGTGCTAGGAGCTCTCCTCCTCAGCTGCAAGGGGAACGGTGTGGGTTGTTCACACACCGGGAGAGGAACGATTCTGCCAGGGGGGGATGTGTGGGCTTGCTTGTTTTAGCTAAGAACGACGGCCCTTGTTGCTTCAGGAGGATGCATGCTTGGGATCCTGGGAGAGCAGTGGCACCCCGCATTCCAAAGCCGAGGTCGCATTCATTCATCGGAGGTGAAGCGGCGCTACATTCTATAGAATTGCCACCAGATCCACACTTGGAGCTGCACTGGAACACCAGCTACACGATAACGTTGTACTGTGCCGGCAGCGGTTAGCTTCCCACCGGCGACACATGTATTGGTTTCCACTTCCGCGAAAAAAAATCGTTTCCGCTCGCACCGGCACCCACAACGGAAGTGCTAGCTGTAATGACTTGATGACACGAAGGACGACCTTGAGCAACAATACCGCAACGAACCATACCGTAGCGGAAAAACCACCCTTTCAAAAATGCTGAGTATGATGGGGATCTGATGGAGAGCAACACAAGATTCCTCTCAACGGAAGAAGAACTCTTTACCTTCCCTTCGCAAGAATGCTGATGTAAGATGGAGAACAACACAAGATTCCAAAACGGAAGAAAATCGCTCTATCCTTTCGCCTTCGCAACTTGCTGAAAAGTTTCTTTTCTAAATTTAAAAGGTTGCTAGCTAGCTAGCTAGCTATAGATAGTGGCCGGGAAACGCCAGTCATCGCACACCTTTAGTTTCATGCTCCGTCAGTTCTAATTTCATGTGATCAAAAACAACTCGAAGCGCTTCCCCTCTTCAGACCCCAGCAGGACAAGCTAAGCTGTAGATGACGTCCAGAGAAAACGGGGCTACCACCGGCAGAAGCGGTCGAGAGCAACTGATGCTGGAAGCCGTCAGTTGCAACAATCAAGGCGTTCAACATCTTCTCAGTGCTAGGGGGGCCAGGGCAGAATCAATGAATGATGCCGCCCTGGCCAATGCCGTGAACTGCTTTTGTCGCTCACTGAAGCGCATCCCGCAGTCATCTGTTGACAACTACTTGAATGGCACTTTTCAAACTCCTTTGTTTTCACCTGCTCGCCACATCAAGTGCTTGCCATTTCCTATTCAGGGATTTTCAATGGAACAGGATCAGGCACCCTTCTATATCTTTGGACACGTATTTTCGGTTGAACTGGACAGTCCAGATGTTCCTCATTCTTGGCTTCTGGAAGACTATCCTGTTTGCTTGATGAGCACGTTGGCTCTTTTCAATATGGCCGTGGCAACTCACTTGAAGGGAGTGAGATCGTTTTTCGTGAGATCGTTTTTCGACAAAAGCCAGTTGCTCCAAGCTGAAAAGTTCTATCAATTTTGTATTGACATGGTGAGAGAAGGACAAACATACAACTACCATGCTTTGGCCGTTCTGGAATGTCTTGCCCTGAACAATCAGGCTCAGATTGCTTGGCACTTGTTTGGTACATGCCAGAATCCAAACAACAACATCCACCAATTGATGGATGCCTTGCAAGCAAAGGTAGATGTTCTGTTGTGCATTGGAACTGAGGAACAGCAATGCGTTGGCAGGATAGCATTGGACCCCACCATTTTTGGTGAAATCATGCTAAATATTGTGCTCTACAAGACTTTAAAGGTTGCCGGAGCAGCCTAGCTTAGGTTCTCTATACCGGTACTAGCTTGCTCCAGGTAGGAAAGGTCAAGCTCTACACAACTAAGCAGACCAACTCAGAAAGCAAGTCAGTTCAAAAGAGTGCTCATTTCTCGAAGGCAGGCAACCATTGGTTGGCCTTTCAAGGAATGCAGGACCAAACCTTGACAGGAAATGTTCAACCTCATGAAATGCATCCAGCAGTACCTACTAGCTAGAAGCCCCGGCATAGTACACTAGCTACTAGCTACTCCAGAGTAACTATAGTCTTCCATGAACTGGCTCTCCCCTGTCTTCTTTTGAGGAGCTATCTAGCTAGATAGTACATTGCTTTTGGTGGCTATCTTTTTACTTTCTTGAAACTTGAAAGGACGAGAATTCGTTCCGGAAACTGAGCGAGACCTCCATGCCATGACAGAACACAGAATATTGTCATGACGTCACAAGTTCGCAGTTACCTTTCGCCCGCTGGCCAGGAGAGCTGTGAGGAGTACCACAACTGCCTGAAAACGACGTCACCTCTACTTAACCGGACTGAACAGCTGTCTTAAGCCAACTGTCTGGTGTCTGGTGCCAGTCTTGGAAGTTCGAAGCAAGGAACACTGTTCAATCTGGATCAATTGGTCCTGGCTGTTAATTAAGACAGTGTTCCGCTTTGCTTGGCCTTCGGGTTCACCTGAACTATTTTGCTCTTTTGTTCATGTTACAGTACCGTACAAGTACAGTACATGTAACACTGACATTGTAAACACGCAACGATCATCAGCATTGGACATTGGCCATTGGTCACTGGTAAGCGCAAAAGGTATGAATAAGAGAGCTGGCTTGAGTACATCACAGTACTTCATTTTTTACCTTGATTATCGCTTGGTTCTCTTTTCACTTACTCACATGTATCAACAGATTAGCACTGATGCTCTTTTGTTCATGTATGTTTCAGTGCCGTACCGCTACGAGTCAGGACATTGTAACATTGTAACCACGCAACGGTCATTGGCATTGGCCGCTGTTAAGTGCTCCGTACTCCGAGTACTCGCTAGTTAGCACCGGTATGCATAATAAGTAGTAAGCACGTAAGCACACAAATATTGTCCAGTGCAGAACGAGAACACAATTTGGGATGACAGATTCTGATGTTCCCAATGGGCCCGAAGCTGCATTAATTATTATTGGTTGTACTGGTACATGTACGTGAACTTTTAGAATACTCAGAGTAGACTATGTATGTACTGTATGCTGTTTCCGAGTATCTACTCTACTCTATTCTAGCTAGTAGCTGACCGTACTTGTGCAAGTAGTGTGAGTATGTAGTATAGCCTGTACTTAACACTCTCTTGAACCTTACTCCTGGAGGCTTCTGGTTTCTTTAAAAGAGGCGTAAATAAAGCCACGAAGCACTACGACTGTACCACCGTCCGCCGTTGCTACGATAGTCTAGCTTTTTAAAATAATGGCAAGCTGGCTGGGAGCCATTTCCTAGCCAGCTGTCGAGTAGCTACCGCTAGTTAGCTAGTCTACCGCTTGCTACTTGATAGCTTAGCCATTTCCGCACTCTTAGCTTCCAGCAATCCCTTCACAACATCCAAAAACAACAGCAGAATGAGTGCTTCAATCCGTGTTGGCAGCACCAGCAGCAGCAACAATAGCACCAGTGATGCGACTGGGACCTTGCAGGAAGCTTTGTTTTGGAACAATGAAGGAGTGAAACACCTAGCAGGCGCAAGTGCCCGTGGTGGTGGTAATCAGCAGGCTATGAAATGCTTCTATCGCACCGTGCACTCAGTGATTCGTCTCTCAGAACTTACAGATGTTGGCAATGGTGATTCCGTGCCGTTTTCTCAGCAAGTCGTTTTCAAGCAAGTCCACATCGCCTCCATGCCAAAGCTTCACGATCAGTGTTTCTACACATTCAACCATGCTTTCACCATTGAGCACGTGCATACCGGTGCAATTGTGGATCACTACTCTGTTTCCTTGATTAGCACAGTGGCTCTTTTCAATCTTGCCTTGGCTTTTCACTTGACAGGAATGTTATCCAACAACAAGAGCAAGTTATTCCAAGCTCAGCATTTTTACCGCTTGTGTATGGACGTGATGGGAGGAGGAGGAGGAGGACAAGTGGAAAACTACAATGCCATGGCTGTTGTGGGCGGTCTGGCACTGAACAATCAGGCTCAGATCGCTTGGCACATGTTTGGTGCATGCCAAACTCCACAGAACCACATCCACCAATTGATGGATGCCTTGAAAGCAAAGAGGGATCTTCTCTTGCATGCTGCCAACAGTCAGCAGAGGATGGACCAATGTGGTGCCATTGTGTTGGACTTGGCAATCGTTGGTGAGATCCTCTTCAACCTTGCCATTTTGAGCACCTTCTCAAAGCTCGCTGGTGCTGCCTAGCTCCAACTTCCATGTCGTTCATGCTTCAGTTTGATTGCCTTTCTTTGCCTTACATAGTCTAGTTGTTCAGATTGCTTTGAAGAACTCCAATAATTGCTAGTACTAGTAACTTACTTTATATATGTTTTTCTTGCCGATGATTGTGTTTGCCTTAGATTCCAAGATCAATGAAGTCAGGTACAGTACTCTGTAGGGGGGTGCAGTTGGCAGCATGACATTGGATCCCACTCTATTCAGCCAGTGAGAGTGACAGTCGATTTGCTCGTGGACAAGTAGTCTACTCCAAGGATTCTTTTGCAGCCTATATCTACCGCAGCCGACCAACCCAATGCCAGGATGCTCCAGTCGCTGCATTCGTTGCATTTCAAGTTACGGCATCTCGTTCGGCTAGCTACCGTAACAGGTACTCTAGTAGTACGTGTAGGTCAACATGGTCGAGTGACTCATCTGTGGCGTCTCCCGCAAAAAAGTGTCGGAGATACCGGGCGGAAAACTGTATCCCTCTCCTTATCTTAGCACATAGCGATCTTCGCTCGCTCCCGACACATGACATCACCTTCAACGCCACGGGAAAAAGCAACGGCAAAATCAAATCGAGTTTTCGTGCAAAGCTGCAGCATATGTTGCATGCCCTTGGCCTCCATTGTAGATTTGCAGTTGCTTTGACAGCCGATTTGTTCGTTCGTTGCCTTGCTACTATCTAGCTAGTATTCAGGTTGTGGAAGCGTACTTCCAGCCAGCTTCAGTTGTCTGCCCCTCTGCGGTACGGTCTCTACCAGAGATACCGTTGCCAGTTCCACGCCGCTGTATATAGTACCCAACGGTAGCCTACCACGGTACAGCACATCAGATTAGTTTGCAGTGAGTATTGAAGGCTCCTTCTTGCATTGGGAAGGTAGTACTGAATTTCTGTACAGCTCTACGGGAGACCAGAGCTTTGAAGTTGCTGGATACCTCTCCGCAAGACTGCCGCTGCACTGACTGCAGTACCGGTAGGTACCAGTTTGCACCGGTGCTACTGGTAGCTATCTTTAGCTAGTAAGTAGACCAGAAGACACTTGCAAGTTGGATATTTACTTATGCAGGTGCTGATCAAGTCAAGTTAAAACCATTGATTCAGGTCCAGTGAAACCAACCAAGTCAAGCCATTGGAGCAACCAAGGCCCACCATTGCAACCAGCTTTTAAAATTGTCCTTACATACATGTACAAATGCAGGCACACAGTTGCAATGACGCAGAAGAAGAAGTGACACTTCCTCTTCGTTTAGCAGCAGAACCATATGCCAAAAAGAGTCTCTCTCCTTCCTGTGTGGCTCTCTCTGTGCACAAAGAACTCGCTATCCTGGTGGATGACTCTGGGATCCTGGGCTTGGCCTGTGAATCATTCCTCAGCAGAACTGAAATCATTCACAGAATACCCATACACGTCAAACCATACTTTCAATCCAACTGCAAAAGCATCCTCATCTTGGTAAGAGATTCTCCCTCCAAAAACACTCTACAATGGCATGTCTTGACTGTTACACAAGAGATACCAGTAGTACAATCTTCATCACCATGTACACTTGATATCAACTCCATCACACCAATACACAACCCTGACTGTGCAAGGTGGGTGACAACATCCATTCGAAACTACTACGCACAACAGATTCTAGAACCAAGCGTCAGGGGATTCCTCAGTGTCCTCGAAAAACAATTCTCTCAATCAAACCTGTACATATTTGAACTACTACAAAACGCCGTCGACGATGGAGCCACTTCGGTACAGTTCCACGCCAATCAGTCCAACCAAAGTCTCACCATGACACACAATGGAAGATCCTTTACGCCACTTGATGTCCTAGGATTATCGTCGGTGGGGCTGTCAACGAAATCACGCCAAGGCAAACGAACAGTCGGCTTTATGGGAGTTGGCTTTAAAGCTTGCTATCGGAGATATGCACACGTCTCTATTGACGATGGGACATACGCCTTTTCGTATCAAGAACCGAAGCAAAAGAACAACCAGCATGGAGGAGGAGGAGGATACGGATGGGTCATGTTGCCAATCTGGCAAACACCAATCTACAACATCACAACCAAAGATGGACAAGAAAACGAACCAACTCGTGGATGCCAGTTTGTGCTACAAAAACCACGAGAAGGATTTCAGGCAATACTCAAAGACTTGGCCGTATTGCCCAAGACAGCACCGCCATTGCTGGGAAGAGCAGCTCTCCTAAAACAGCAGCAGCAGCAACCGCAGAAAGGGGCTACGGACAATCATGACAACGACACATGGAACCTGGACTGGAATGGTACTGTACATCAAGTCAGACGCACCCAACTACATCGCTACAATGAAAACGACATGTCCGAAGTCGTCACAGTAGAAATCAACAGGAGAAATGGCAACGCAGATCCACCCAAAAGAATACAGCAGTGGCTGTTCGTCAGCCATGAGTATACGCCCAGTCGAGAGGCACAGGAGTCTTATCATCGAACAACCAAGCGAAAACACACCGGGAGAGAGCAAGTTGTTGGCTTCGTTCCTCTCCTCAAACACATGACAATAGAAGGAGAGAATTGCTGGCTGCCCGCGACCGACTTTTCTGGGGTGGTTCATTCGGTCTTGCCAACAAAAATCAAGTTACCACTACCCATTCATCTACAAGGTTCCTTCTTATTAAGCATTGACCGTCAGCAAGTTCAAACTTTCAGTGAAAATGCGTGGAATTTGGATTTAATTATCAAATTGCCAGCTGTTCTGGGCATTGTCATGCATTGGGCTGCTTACACCGGGATTTCCGATTACACCGGGATTACCAAGTTGTGGCCCATGCCTACTTCGCTTTCAAACAGCCAGAACAACCGCCAGAACAATACAGTTTTGACGACGCAACTATTGAATCAGACGATCTCGCTGGAGCCGCTGCAGCAAGTTTTGTACAACGATCCTACGATACCGGTTGCCATGGTAGGGACCGCTGGCACTCGTGCTTCTATGGGTGACGCGGCAAGCCAAGAGGATGCGTCAAGCCAACAACGATCTGCAAACGTTGCTGCAATTGCTGCTACTGAGTACTACGAGGGTTCCAAAAGCGTTTGGCTGCCTCCAGCGTTTCTCAAGTTGCTGAGACCTGATTTCCTCCGAGGTTGGTTAGGCAAGCGACCGGTTCGTACCGATGCCTTTGGAAAAGAGAGTGCTTACCATCCGATTTTGCGACATATCGTGGACCAACCAGATACCACATTGATTACGAAAAGAAGAAGGCATCTCGGCGATGAGTTGCAACTCTCCAAATCTGGCGTGACCACGGCAGCAATTGCAACGCTGCTACGAATCATGGCCGCCATTGGAATAGAGTCAATCGACGAAAAAAGTCCTGACGTGGGTGCTCCTGCTGCCAATAGGGCCACAACTGCCAACCCAAAAGAAACTGCCGTTGACAAGATCACAGACATTCCTGGGCCCAGCCTCCCAACAAACTCTAAGGCTTGGCCAATCTTCCTGAATGCCCATGGAACACTCGCGACAATTGATCAAATTGTCATACCTGCAGAAGACGTTGCATCAGCCCCTCCTGACTTAGTGCAACTGCTGAGACCTCATTTCATCGAGAACGAGCCAAAGGAGAAGCTGTCAAATACCAGCAGAGGAGCCCGGTTCCAAAAGAAGCGACGACTAAACCAGTCAAAAAGGCTCGTGCAACCGTTGCATCCTCAGTTGGAACGGGCCATCTGTACCATTGAATCCGGTGGACAGCCGGACGAGGTCGCATTGTTGGGGTTGCTTGTAGACGAAGTGTCAGTGGGGATTGCTGCCTTCTTGAAACGAGTGAGGTCGGAGAATCCCAATCAAGTTATCAGCATGGCCACTGCCGTGGGGCGCCTGCTTCGAACATACTCGACGCTGCGTGCGTTGTCGGCGGAACAAATTGCTTCTGTCTTGGAGATTGCCAAATTTGCGCTTGAGAGTAACAATCACCTTCTCCTTCCTTTCGTCCTCGTTGACATGACTGGTCGGTCGAAACTTGTTCCCTCATCGAGTGCCTACATTGGGAAGCTATTCGATGAGTCCGGACCAGGGGCTTCTCTCGAGCAATTCGCTGGAACAAGACTTGACTTCATCTCGGCGAAATACGAAAGCATTTGTGCCTCGAATATGCAACGAAAGTGTCTTACGAATCTCCTGATCTCGGCTGGGGTTCAGAAGGGGCTTGCGGTGACAATCTCAGCCATAATTGATATCGAGAAGGAAAGCAAGATACTGAACGATGAAATCCTACCCAAGCTGCTAAAGCTGCCGCAGCTTCGGAACAAGGCAACCAAATGCGACATTTTCCTGCCCTACGGGCTTGGCGTTTTGATGAATCGAAGGAAGTGCAGCCTTGTAGACTCTGAACTGGCGCCCGAATGGGAAAGAATTGCGGAGACGATGACTCCGGATTGTGCCACTGGGTTCATTTCATTGTTGCTGGCGATACCTGTTGAGAATGCTTTGAGCGTCACAGGGAAGACGGTTCCAGCTGCATCTATGTGTTTGGCCGGGCAAGCAGCAACAACAACAACTGCGAACAGTGGCGACGCCCCCCCCTCGAAGGGAACACAAGGGAACAATAGCTCTGCCCGAATCCCTCGTGATACAGCTGTTCCAATACGTCGAAGATTGTTCTTCTTGCCTCCTGGGCAACCCGGTGCCAAGGCCGTGGACATATCAGAATCTCGGCTAGTTACGCAACTGAAGACTTTGAAATGGCTACCATGCTCTTTGCCATCGGACCCTGAAGGGGGCCTTGTATTGCTGCGGCCGGAGGAAGCATTGCTAGAAGCTGACAGTTCTAAGCCGGACATGCCAGTTGTGCAGCTCGAACCGTCCCTCAAGAACAAACTCCATACAAGTACTCTGGTGCAGGCCTTGACGTTCGGAAAGATTGCACCTCCACCTCCAGTTTCGGAACTGCGCACATCTGCATTAGAAGCGGGGGTTTTGTTGTCTTCATCCAGTATCGACAGAGAACGGGTTATGTCTCTCGCAACGAAGATGATATCTCTTTGGTCATCAATCGCGCGTGCACACCTACGGGATGGTTTAAGCTCTTCTGACCTGAGTACGCTGCGTTCACTGTGCCAAACTTTGTATTGCATTCCTGTACGTCGAGTCATTGACGGCTCACATGAAGGCAACTGGATTGTCCAATGGAACCGTTGTGTTCGAGTGCCGGACTCACCAAAGGCTCACGCCAGTCGAAACGACGAAGTCAAGTACTTGACTCTCACCTCTCTGGTTGACTCTGACTTCATGTGCGACTTTAATCATTCCCGCCACAACCCTTTTTTCTCGCTACCCGACGTATCACTCACACTCCAGAAGATTGCGAGAGTTCCCGAAGCGCAAGATGTTCAGACGCAGCATCTAGTACAGGCCTGCGGGGCATTCATACGTTATTGTTTTGCTGCAGAGCCGGTGATTCCAAATCGATATTCTTTGTTGAGAGCTTCATTCTCGTTTGCTATGAAGTGGTGCGTTGGATCGCCGAGAGAGCTGCCAAAAGATAAGAACGGCGGGATCAAAGTTTGGGTTCGTAGCGGACCAGGTACAGGATCTAAAGCACTTCCCAGGCGTTGGGTATTACTGTCGGGAGGACCTGTTCAGCCGGTTATCGATGACAACAGAATAAAGAGTGCTCTACTTGCGCCGGAGATGAAAGTCCAGCTATTAGGAGTCCTCGATCATGTCGAAAACGAAAGGGATTGCCCCAATGCGAGTTTGCTCGCAGAAATTGACAAACAGATCATCGAACACTTTGGTATCTGGAGATTGTCTGACAAGAGATTCACAGCGAAGACTCGAGCCAAAGGACCCGGTCGAGTTGTCGCAAATGCTTCATCTCGGCTCCAACTCGTGTGCGCGCTGCTCAAGTCGCTAGTGATGGAGCACAGCTCCGGCGGAGCCGCATCCCAGGAAGACAGAATGAACGATGGCAACAGCTTCTTGAGTTCAACGTATGAGCCACCCTTGATGATAAGGCACGAGTCACTGTCGCGAGAATTTCAAGGGCCAGGAATGCAGTCGCCGTCCTCGACTCCACTGTACGCTGTCTTTGGCCGAGCACCAAAGATCACTAAATCGAGGTGTATTCTTGTTTGTGGAGATGCAGATGATTACCTGTTAGAACTGGAGGATTTGATAGCACAGCATGTAGGGGCTCGCGCAGGAAGCGCTTTCGTCCAATCAAAGCCATGGAGGGCAGCTGCGCGCCTTCTTTCACACCTGGAAAACGACAAAACGTTCACGAAATTTGTCAAGCGATACTTTGAAGATTTTGAGGTTACGCAGGCCTGGAGAAGGCTTACAAAGAGAAGAACCGCCCTTGAGAAACTCCACCTGGTTGAGACAACGAATGATTTAAAGGTTCTTCGAGATGCTCTTATTCTTGCTGAAGAGGTATGCGACAACGATCCTGACGGGGGAGACTTAATACTAGGTAGTGCGAGGGACAAGTTGCAACGGCTTGAAGAGGAACACGAATCAAAGCAACTGAAGGAGCAGGAGAGGGCTCTTAAAGAGCTGAAGGAAGCTGAATCACGAGGGGACACCAACAAGTTGCGGATATCACTCTTGTTGGCAGAGAAGATCTTTCAAGCTGATCCTGAGCAAGGCGATTGTGTTCTTGGGAGCGCAAGGGAACGTCTTCGTTGTATGGAAAAAGAGGCGAACACAGATGCGAGAGAATCCAGTGCTACCGTTCCTTTCGTTGGAGCTGCAGTTGGCTCGGTAGAAGCCGAAAAGGGACCGGACTCGGGGCGAGGCCGAGGTCGAGGCAGAACGCTGCCTGCATGGATGACTGCGGGCAACGGACCGCTTCCTGCTGCTGAAATGACAGCGAACGTTGCTGTTGGCACAGGTCATGGTGACAAAGAAAAGCAGCCTTTGGCATCCTCCGACGTGCCAGGAGCCGTTTCTGACGAGGGTCCAGCAGTTGACAATCGGCAACCGTCTCAGACGAAGCGAGTCCCATCGAATACATGCGATGATCCGTTTGTTGGTTCAGCGATGGTGAACGCTGGCAATGAGATGGGCCGAGGAAGAGGCAGAAGCAGAACCATGCCGGCGTGGATGACTTCTTCAGGAGGTCCACAGGCAGCCATTGTGGAATCGAAGGACAGCGAAGAGGCAACAGCGCAAGCACAAGAATGCTTGCTGGAAAGCGCACCCAACCATCCTGCACAAGCCGAAGCAAAGAGCATTCTGTCTACGATTCTGGAGCAGAATTCAGGCGGAGCGTTCAATACAGGTAGCGACCGGACACAAAAATGCGATATTTCATTCAACAATGCAGCAGCTGCTCACCCCCCTTCGGAGACAATGGCAGCATCGGGCAGGGGGCGTGGAGTTTCAAGGACTCTACCAGCCTGGATGACCTCCCAGGACGTAGGCCAGAAACGGAGCAGGTCACCGAATAACGAGGCGAATGACGATATTCCTTGCAAGAGATACCGCGAAATTGAAACGCCGCAGCAAAGTTTTGAGTACACCATCAAGCTCGTAATCGACCCAAAACAGGAGCAAGATTTCGTAAAGTGGCTCGAGCCAACGCTTGATACCGAGGCACAGGCTCGAGGCGGGTCAGCCACTGTGAATAGATCCCAGTTTGAGGATTGACGAGGTACTTGAGGTGAGCAGTTCGTAGTAACTTGTGTGCTAAAAAGGTGGCCCCTTTGACAGGGTGGAGACCAATGGCGCTGTTTTCGTAGGGTTGTAGGGCTGCAAACTGCCGTATCGGGTGCGCTTGTCTCTTTGCATGTTGAAATGATTGTGTAGTTCCTTGCAGCTAATAAGCAATTTGAGGCGCCCAGTTCCAGGCAGCTGGAGCAGGGCTGTACACTTCGATACTGCTTGGCTGCGTAGATCTGCCTGGCACAATAATGGAAAGGTTAACGCTTGGTGCAGGAGGTTCAGAGCAGGTTGGAATGACCTCTTGTCCTTCCAGCTGGGAGGAATGGCTTGATCATGGCGGATACCACATTCCTGGTGCTGCCGGCATCAAGTACTTGAGTTTCTCAAACCTGAGAGGATACCGGTAGGCCGTATCAATTTCTTGCCACATTCGTTTTAGGCTCTTGAAATCTAGTTGGCTGGTTTTTCCAGTCATAGCCTTGGCATTCGACAACCAAGATTGCCCCATTTCTTTATTGCCTTGCAGGTTCCAGCCATCCAAGTCCTAACAGCTTGCTGTGACTCCAAATCTAGCTGGTAGCCAGCTAGCAATGCGACAACAAGAAGGGAAAGCAAGAAAGACTGTGGCAATCTATAACAGCAAGCAACATGTACAGTAACATTTGCATTCATTTAATAAAATATAGGTTATAGGTTACTATGGAGAATGATACAAGTTACTTCAAAGCATGGAATGCAGTTAGTTAGTTGAACAAGCAAAGTAATAAAACCCCAGAGCCAAATGATGTATGTCCGTGAATAGAATCTGATGATGATGATGTATGTGTGTATGTATGCGTGAATGCAAGTACAGTACAGTACGTTGAAGGGATGCAGTGTTGTGCAGAAGAAAGTTTCGTGTTGTCCTGATGTATTATTCCCCTTTTCCTTGATCGTTGAGCGACGTGTCTGTGAGCAAGCATGATTGCTTTCGTTGTGTTGTTTCTTTACCCGGATGTGTGGAACGGCACCGAAGGAACATCAGCCAAGATGGTGTGCAAGGACTTCATGTTTGTGTCATCATATCCGTCTGCTGATGGCTGGTGTTCGTGGTGCGCCGTGTTGGCACACGAGGAGACTGGAGGAGGATAGAGGGGCGTGGGACGCTGAATCAAGAGTCCCTCTTGTTGTGCTTGAAAGTCCTTGGCGGTCATCAATCGAACGGTTCCTCGTTCAATGATCTTTCGGTACTTGGATCGTCGTTCCGTGAGTGAATCCTTGTCTTGGTGTTTCTCGTGTTGATCATCATTCTCGAATCGAACTCGTTTCTTGTTGTTGTTGTTGGAGGAAGATCCTTTGGTGCTGTTGGAGCTTGGAGAGGATGAAGGTCGATCGTGATGTGACATGGGATGATACAAGACTCCTCTGTGTCGACTGAGGCTTCTGAGTATTTTCTTGGCTCGTGTCCAAATGGAGAGTCCTTCTAGATCTTCGGAGTCGTCTTCATCATCCGAGATGCTTCCGACACTGCTATTTGCAAATGCGGCATCCCGTTCGAGTCGTTCGGTCTGTTCTTTGAGAACGTCTTGCCTGGCAACGGATGCCTGGTATGCGTCTTCTTGCTGCATTTCCGTGGAGAAGCGTAGGAGAAGCTCTTGTTTTTCTCTGAGGTACTGAATGTTTGTTTCGAGGCTCTCCAAGCTTGACTCACTGATGCTGTTGGTGTCACTGCTGTCTTCAGTGCAAGAGTTGGACTCTTCCCCGGCAGGTGAATCCGATGACAAGGAGGAAGTGGAGGAATCTTCACCAGGAGGGTCCGGATCAGCAGCATCAGCAGCTTCCGTCTCCACGGGGGACTGAACCTGCACCGGGACGGCCATGGCGGGTTCCTTGGTTTGCATTTGTCTTGTAGGAGGAGGAGTCAGAATCGGTGAGATCATCTTGGCCGGGGCAGGAGCCAAGGGAACCAGATCCTGATGTAAGTCTTGGTGTAAATGTCGAGCAGGTCTCTTGACCTGAACCTGTGCTGACTTAGCTCGAACCTTAGCCTGAACCTGCGCAGACTTTGCTCGAACTTGAACCTTAGCTTGCTGGCCATGGCCTGAACTCATCTGAGGCCGAGCTGCAGGTGGCGCTGGACTTGGAGCTGTAGCTTGGGCTTGAAGAGACTTAGCTTGAACCTTACCGGTCGCTTGAATAGTACCGGTAGCTTGAGTAGCAGCCTGCTGAGCCTGAGCATGAGCAAGCGTGACATTCTGCGAAGGAAAGAGTAAGGAGAGGTTAGCCTGAGCCTGAGCAAGCGGATCCGTGGCGGCTGCGTTTGCGTTTGCCATCATCGTAGAGATGGTACTGGGATCCACGGGCAACCCATGCCCGCTCATCTGATGAGCCCACGGGTGCGGCGCCAACGGGGCCAACGGGTGCGGCGCCATCATGGTGTTCATGTTCATATTGTACATGTTCGAAGGCAAATTCATTCCAGGAGCGAAAAGGGGAAGAATGATCACCTGAGGTTGCGCTTGCTGCTGCTGCTGTTGCTGAAGCTGATGCAGGTAGGAAGCTTGCTGCTGATGCTGCTGCTGCTGATGCTGCTGATACTGAGGCTGATGCTGCTGATGAGGTTGTTGCTGTTGTTGAGGCTGTTGCTGATGGCTCATCTTGGTGTGGTTGTTGCTTGTTGCTGCTGCTGGGTTACCTGGGCTTTTAGTTTTCGTTTGATGGTGTCTTCGTTTTTGTGGTGATCTTCCCTATCTTGTCAACAAATCAAGCATGACATCATCTAGAGCTTTCCGCAGACACATCAGCAGAGGAACAAATACAAAATGACATCACTACTAAAACCTCACACTACTCTAAACTCATTAAACGAACTGACAAGCTGGCGCCACAAAACACCAAATGAGCTCACTCTTTCTGCACGTTACTATATAAATTCGTACTCCAATTTGTCGGAACCCTTCTTCTGGCTCATGATCAAAACAGATGTCAGGTTCTTCTCTCTCGTTTTCAGCAATTTCCAGATGTTTTCACTTAAAGAATTGGTCTGACTCATTTTGTGTCATCTGATGGCACATTCGCTCACCTTGAAAGCTTTTTTACAACTAACATCATCCCTATTCAAAATAACACACTTATTCTCTGTCATTGACGGACATCTTTCAGTGGCTTCTGAGGTCGGTATTGATGGGTGGACTGGTAGATGGATGGACTGGTCTGTTGGATGGATGGATGCACTGATGGATGGATGAACTGGTGGAATGATGGATGGACCGATAGATTGGTACGACACGGGGGTTCCGAGTGGCAGTCCAGTAGGTGGATTGCTACGGAAGCCAGCGACGGTTCAGTTGCTTGATGGACTGATGGGTGGACCCATGCATGATACGACTGTAGAGTGTGCATGCAGGCTTAGTTATTATGCAGCAGTCCGAGCGAGCAGGCTGCTTGATGCATCCAGTTCCCAACCGTCTGATGCCTACCGCACTGGTACCGGTATGGGGCAGCCAAAAGCAGTTTGGTGATCTTCTTGATCAGTCGATTTGAGTGAGCTTGCTAAAAATCCCCTTAGTTTTTCTGGCAGGCTCTGCATACCATACCGTACGGTACGGCAGAGAAATGAATGGATACCAGTAGTACTTTCCTTTTTATCTTATGACTACTACTAGTGGTACATGTATTTGTATGTATACACCCTTGCTCAATTCATTGTAATCCGTTGATGTACGTACACCCTCTTTAATGGTTGATTGATCCCTCGTTCTTCTTTTCTGGCTGGTTAGGCCAAGTCAGCGGTTACTTCTTGCAATTCTCTGTTTACCGTCGACGCCAAGTTCTTCGTGTGCCTGGGGATGTTCCTGACAAACTTGACAACCATCCGACCCACTTCCTGGACGACCGTGTTGTCTTCTTCCTCACGCACCCGTTTCAAGAACGTCCGGACTCTTCGAAAGGGGGTTGGACGACGGGGTAGCCGTGCTTCTTGCAACGTCTTCTCGGTCTGTTGCATAGTCTTCTTGTGCTTGCCAGTATCTCGTCGTGCCGGATGAGACGGCATGATGTGCTGGTCGACCAAGTGATCGTGGATTTGCCCGGCTACACTGACAACAAACGTGGACTCGTGGTGACTTGATTGTTCCAACGAGGAAATCGTGCCGACCACGACCAGCAAAAAGATCACGAGCAGCCAACGCACAGTCGTCATGGGATTGCCTGTCTTGGTCTTGTCTTGGTATTTCTCAAAAGCACTTACTGACCTGGACCTACTAGTGCTACATGTAGTAGTACGTGTACAAGCAGTAACTCCAGTAGTAAAAGCTGGAGCCTTGGGTTCTTCTGGTTCTCTTGCAGTCATGACCTCCTCTTCAGTTTCTGCATTTACGCGATGTAGCCCTTGTAGCTCTGCCAGCTGACGAGCACTTGACATAGGTGGCACAGTGCAGGTAATGCTGACACTTCTAGGGACTCCCCCATGGCCACTGCTGTTGTGTGTACCCGTACCAGTGTCAGTACCCGTCCCATGATCCTCTTCTTCCAAACTAGCCGTACTTGAAAACACATCTAGAATGGGACCTTGCTTGCCTCCCACGGGAGCAAATGGGTCACAAAACACTAACCCTTTCGGAAACAATTCTTTCAAGAGGTTGCGACACGCTTCGTCTTGTCTCTCTGGCTGCTGCTGCTGTTGCCTGTTGCTCTCATCCTCTCGACTCGTCACAAGACTATCTTCATAACTCGCAATTGTACTCGTAGCACCCATAGCACCCAACACACCGCCGGTAGGACCACCCACCGCTGCCGTCGACATCGTCAACTCACTCTCACACTTTCGTTCTTATTACTCTTTCTCACCCCAACAACAAATTTGCAGGGTTGCTGGGTGCGTTGGATTCTGGTGTCAACGGATGAGAATTCGTCACAGAACATGTGATGTCTTCTTTTGACTTATGCCCTTTTAACAGCTTTCGCTTCTTTTTGCTGCTTTACTTTCATTTGATTGGTTCTCCAATACCTTTGCGACATACTTGAACGTGCTTTCTCGAGTGATTAATTAAGCCTGGTCGTTCTTTGTAAGAATTGACACCACCTGTAGGGTTTGGGTTGTTTTCTTCACAAAAACTATGCAATGCATCGTGGGGGTGCAAAGGATGTGCCAGCTAGTAGACTACTGTCATTACAAATGCACTCAATGGATGGTGTCTGTTACTATTATTCTTTTTGTTAGATACATGGAATAATGCTGTTTTGAGGACAGGTAACTCCTTGATAGGTTGTGTTGTACAGAGCTGCACGTTGACGAGAAAGATCCAAATAGGATTGTCGGTTGTTGGAGGATCGACTAGCTTGCATGAGTTGACGACGTTCTTGGAGGCGTTTCAGGGTTTCTTCTCGCTTTCTGTTTTCTTCTTCTGGGTCGTCTTCGTTGCTACCAGTACTAATTTCCTCTTGGGCTTGACACGGTGAAGGAGCACCTACTAGTACTAAGCCAGTGGCAAGTACGGCTGCAGAACCTTGAATACCTTTGTGAAGGATGACCCTGCGACGATTCACACTGGGGTCTTCGTAATTATTGCCTCTATTCTCCAACTTTGCAGTTGTCGATTGTTTGTGTACGGGTAAGTTTGCTGGAAGAAGGTTCCACCCATCGGCAAACCGAAACACACTGCAGAAGAGCAACGCCACGAGAGACGCTCGAGCAACAGCCAAAGGTGAACCAGTGATCGTCTTCATCGCGGCTCTTATTATCGACTGGTACGGTACGCACTCAGCTCAAACGATTTGCTTTGCGATGGAAGATGTGGCTGTGGCAGCCCAAACTTTACTAAAACTCGGATGAACCAATGCTACCTGTCTTCAATAAATCAGCAGGCTGCAATGTCATGCAGTTACTGTAGTGTCAAAATTGCTAATATTTGAGTCGTGTATACTTAGCGAACAGAACAGCCAGGAATGTACCAAAATGGGCCGCGATAAAACACGCGATAACCAACGACGGAATTTTACGTGCGGCAGTCACGAATACAACTTTCACCATCAGAAATGGAAAATAAAACATACATTTCGACCATTTTATCAATACTGGAGTGAAAAAAGTAAATGTCCAGTAGGTTTTACGAGACATTCCACAAGACCAAACTAAGACGTGCATCCTATAGAGTCACAAAGTCGATCGATGACTGCTTTTTAGTCCCACCGACCATCGATGATCATTCTTCAATAACCCAGCAACTCGATCATGGTACCAGGTACGTACATTCATACTAGCTACCGGTAGCAAGACTATCATAGTACATCCAACAACAATTGCATATGATAGTGCGTGAGATCAGTGAGATCGACAAAAGCTTATCCACTAGTACCATAGGAAGCACTATTATTTTAATAGTATACCGTAGTATACCGTAGCATAGAAGGATGATGCTGTTACTAGGAAGAGGTGTGGCTGTGATTGTGGCGTTGACGTTGACGTTGAGTCTTTTGGCAGAGTCCGTGTTTGGCGCTGGGAATGAAGAGGATGTGTTGATCAAGAATGCGGGAAGCACGCCTGCAACAGGAGGTGATGCCAGTGAGAAACTTTGGTACTCTTGTACCTTTCGGAATCTCTGGACAGCCGAGAGGCAACCCGTCAACTTTCCTAACGAGGCCAAGTGGACCGGGCCAATTGCGTGGACGCACACTCTCCAGTACCAGCCTTGGAAAGCAAGCTATCCCGTCACCCTCGGGGTGGAAAAGCTGGCAGAGGTGGGTTCTACACTTACCTACCTAACCTATGCATACCTATGTACAGCTATTTTATCTTACCATTTTTTATTTTGCTTGCTTGCATTGCTTGCTTGCATGACAGGAAGGATCCACGGACGCTCTGATTCAAGAATTCGAACAAGCATCCACTCAAGTGCTTCACTGGCCTGAGTACCCCGCAGGTTCATTCTCAGTGAATCAGCGCTATTTCGTACACTTGCCGCCTTTAGAAGCATCCTATGAGTACCCTTACATGACTTTCATGGCGGGCATGTCACCCAGTCCGGATTGGTTCACAGGATTTTACAGCTTTTGGCTCATGGATGAATACACCCGGACGTGGTACGACCATGTCAAGATACAGACAAAGCCGTGGGTACGTACCGTGCTACCGTACTACAAGTAGCTTTTATGAGAGTGGTACTGTACAGGAATCACTCATACCGTACGTGCAATGCTCCCCTTCACTTTTTTAATGCAGGACGCGGGAACGGATGCGGGCACAACCTACGACGCACCCGACAACGACCTCGATCCGCAGATTCCAGTCGAACGATACGTACTGAGAAATGCTCCAGAGGGCGGAGAACTCAGAGGACCCAATGGACAAAATATTCCATCCGTGGGAGAACTGGAATGTCTATTGACGGTCGGAGAGGAGCCTCTCGTTCTCCCAGAAGAATGCGATTGGATTGCCAATCCCTGTTGCAATGAAACAAGCGATGCCGCAACCAATAATTGTAGGGTCCTTCCAAATGGGGAAGTACCGCAAACGTCGCCAGAGCTACAAGAAGTCCTGCAGAATCGTAAAGTTGTCACGTTGGCTCTACGATTCGAGGTGGGCTTTTTCGAGGGCACCGAAATCAGGGACCTCGAACAAGCCGAAATCGACGGCCTTCTCGAACAAAGCAAACTCTTTTATGAGTCTGTGCTGCTCGGTGGCCAATACGCGGACCAGTTCGTTTCCGTCAACGCACAGTACATTGATAGTGCTCTCAACAACAGGGACACCGGTCTCGGAATCGGATTCGACTTCGATCTTGTTGTCGATTTCGAAAGCGGGGAAACGGCTCCGGGCAAAATTGACGTATTTGATCATTTGCAAAATTCGGATTACCAATGTAAGTCTGCCTCTAATTGATTTCTACGATTGCCCTACCAATGCGCTACGGCACGTCACAAAATATTCAACATGTTCCTTCTTTCTTTCTTTTTAGCGTTTATTACGGAACATTTGTGGATGATACAGGGCATCTTTTTTGAGACTCAAATCGTGGCATTGATCGCCCGAGTCGACGAAACTGCGAGTTCCCCACGATGCCCGGAACCTGTTGTTGAATGCCGTAAGTATAAACTGCCCCAGTGCCCACGTCGGTTTGTCGCCGTCCGTTGACTGACCAACAACACAAACGTTAACTGTATGCGTCTCTTGCAAAATCGTCTGCATACAGCTGTCCCCACAAGGCGGGAAACTGTGATTTGTGGTGACAGTAACTCTCCCTGTGAGTACGGCAGTGAATGTCTTGCAGCTGCAGCTGGAATTTATGGTTGCATTCCTGTGGAACCAACTCCAACCCAAAGGCCACAAGGCATCAACGGAGGAAATTCTGTATTGGGTGTCATTCAGTCGGACCCAGAGCTCAGTGAATTTGCAGTGGCACTCGAGTTGTCTGGCCTTGACAGCCTTCTGAACGAGAATGACAAAGAATTCACAGTCTTTGCACCCTCCAACCAGGCCATTGCCAATGATCCTGTCTTCTCAACATATGCAACAATGGATGGCTGGATTCACCATCTGCGAACTAATGTTCAGCTGATGATTGTGCAAAACCAGGTCCTGACTGATGCAGACATCTTTGATGCTGCTACAACAGAGCTAGTTTCCCTAAATGGTACCCTCCAGATCTCTCAACCGTTTGCTCAAGTCAACCTGGTTTCCATGGAGAGACCGAACCAGGCTGGTTCAAATGGAGTGGTGCACACAATGGATGGCGTCATTAAGAACTACTGGAGAGAGTACACTTTGAGGGATGTGAACCAACACGATGAGCTGGTGGACGGCCTCTCTCCAATCTTGGACAGAATTCAGTTTGATGAACCGCTCATGGAGTTTGAGCCATCCGGAACTAGCTGGATTGCCGCCAGGAACAGAGGCTATGGGAATGATTCCATTGCCTTGGGATTCTATCCCATTGTGCAGGAACTAAAGGACCCCAACAACGCTGAGTTTCAAAACTTGACATACATGTACAATCTCATTGATTTCAACTTGTATGAACAGGATATTGAACGGGGTTTCCAGCTCTTGGTTATGCCCAGGGCTGGTGTTGCTCATATGTGGATCACCAAGGACATGACAAAGGGCCTTCTTAGGTTCAATGATGCTGTGTTAGACAGGCAGGCTTTTGCCAGCAATGGGTGAGTGGTGGATGGGATTCTATGCTTTTGGTTTTGTGTTTTTTCTTCATCATCTGCTTCTTGGTATCATGGATTCCCTCAACTCCTTATGCATTCTTACTTTCTTTTTCAAGGGTCACACAAATAGTGACAAAGCCATTGATCCCACCAGGACTGGCAATGCTAATGCAGTTCTGTGCAGATTACACTACCATCAATCTGAAGGATATGGCTCAGTACTACAGGTCATCAGAATGGAATTTGCGCAACCTCTCCAAGTCAATTGGGACACAGCAGGGGTCCTTCAGCGTGTTTGCTCCCTTGCAAGATGGTTATGGAGTATTCAACATTGAGGTTGGTGTGCGCATTTCTACACTTGAATGGAAACGGCATCTGTGGGACTTTCTCCTGCATTTGACCATGGAGCCCGCCTACACCACAGACGAGCTTTACCAACTTTTGGAAGATGCTGGTGGTACCATGGAAGTGAAAATGTTGAGTGGCTTCCATACCACATTTGCTTTGGACGACGAAGGGGAGCTGACCATTGATGGAGCCAGGCTGCTGAAACCATATGACATGAAAGGTGTTGATGGGTGAGTCCGAATAGCTATGATTGACCGGCTGCCTTTTCTTGCTTGCTTCTCTATCCCTGTACCCATGCAGTCTGTGATATTATTTCTGCAGGTACATCCATCTTGTTGAGCAAGTGCCCTTGCCTCCTTCTGTGCTCTACACTATCTATGACCAAACCCAGCAGAACCCAGACATGACCACAGTCACAAGACTCATTGACACAGTTCAGTTGGGCGTCTTCATTGACAATCTGTTGCCTATGACATTCTTTTCTGCTGTCAACAGTGCTTGGGATATCATCATTCCTTCACTCGAGATAGAGGATGTGCTGAAGAACATGATGTTTGAGTTGTTGTGGTTTGATGACTACTTGGCAGACATGGATGGACAACAAATCACTTCAGTCAATGGGAAGAAGTGGAATGTTCAGGTATTTGATGACCCTGATGGAGAACCATTGCATTATGATCCTGAGCGGTCACCTGTGAGGATCTACATCAGCAATGCTGATGGTCCAGAAGGGTTGACCAACTGCACTTTCATGTATGGCCCAAATAGAACAAACATCCTTGCAAGAACAGGAGTCATCCACCACATGGACTGCCTCCTTCTCGACTACAACTACTCCAAGGTTGACCAGCAGGCGCCAACATTTGCACCAGTGCAAGTAACTTCCTCGCCCTCGCTTGCATCTTCTCAGTTGCTTACCTCGAATCCAACAACGAGTTCCTCTGAATGTCCTGAACCGCATCTGGCACTATCTGTCGTAGTGAAGAACTGGCAAACATCTGAATGTATCTTTGGGCTGTAGATCTCTGCCTCCTCAAATTGTTCTTTCCACAGCCATGTATGTAAGCCCAATAATCTGTGGTGAAGATCAGACTTGTGAATACAGCAACGCATGCTATGGATTAGCCGCTGGATTTGAAGGGTGCACGCCAGTGGAGCCAGCACCAACTCCGAGACCCAGCCTAGCAAATAACGGAGGAGGCAACACTGTTCTGCAGCAAATCCAGTCCAATCCAGAGCTCAGTGGCTTTGCAGTGGCACTCGAGTTGTCTGGCCTTGACAGCCTTCTGAACGAGAACGACAAAGAATTCACAGTCTTTGCACCCTCCAACCAGGCCATTGCCAATGATCCTGTCTTCTCAACATATGCAACAATGGATGGCTGGATTCACCATCTGCGAACTAATGTTCAGCTGATGATTGTGCAAAACCAGGTCCTGACTGATGCAGACATCTTTGATGCTGCTACAACAGAGCTAGTTTCCCTAAATGGTACCCTCCAGATCTCTCAGCCGTTTGCTCAAGTCAACCTGGTTTCCATGGAGAGACCGAACCAGGCTGGTTCAAATGGAGTGGTGCACACAATGGATGGCGTCATTAAGAACTACTGGAGAGAGTACACTTTGAGGGATGTGAACCAACACGATGAGCTGGTGGACGGCCTCTCTCCAATCTTGGACAGAATTCAGTTTGATGAACCGCTCATGGAGTTTGAGCCATCCGGAACTAGCTGGATTGCCGCCAGGAACAGAGGCTATGGGAATGATTCCATTGCCTTGGGATTCTATCCCATTGTGCAGGAACTAAAGGACCCCAACAACGCTGAGTTTCAAAACTTGACATACATGTACAATCTCATTGATTTCAACTTGTATGAACAGGATATTGAACGGGGTTTCCAGCTCTTGGTTATGCCCAGGGCTGGTGTTGCTCATATGTGGATCACCAAGGACATGACAAAGGGCCTTCTTAGGTTCAATGATGCTGTGTTAGACAGGCAGGCTTTTGCCAGCAATGGGTAGTGGTGGATGGGATTCTATGCTTTTGGTTTTGGTGTTTTTTCTTCATCATCTGCTTCTTGGTATCATGGATTCCCTCAACTCCTTATGCATTCTTACTTTCTTTTTCAAGGGTCACACAAATAGGACAAAGCCATTGATCCCACCAGGACTGGCAATGCTAATGCAGTTCTGTGCAGATTACACTACCATCAATCTGAAGGATATGGCTCAGTACTACAGGTCATCAGAATGGAATTTGCGCAACCTCTCCAAGTCAATTGGGACACAGCAGGGGTCCTTCAGCGTGTTTGCTCCCTTGCAAGATGGTTATGGAGTATTCAACATTGAGGTTGGTGTGCGCATTTCTACACTTGAATGGAAACGGCATCTGTGGGACTTTCTCCTGCATTTGACCATGGAGCCCGCCTACACCACAGACGAGCTTTACCAACTTTTGGAAGATGCTGGTGGTACCATGGAAGTGAAAATGTTGAGTGGCTTCCATACCACATTTGCTTTGGACGACGAAGGGGAGCTGACCATTGATGGAGCCAGGCTGCTGAAACCATATGACATGAAAGGTGTTGATGGGTGAGTCCGAATAGCTATGATTGACCGGCTGCCTTTTCTTGCTTGCTTCTCTATCCCTGTACCCATGCAGTCTGTGATATTATTTCTGCAGGTACATCCATCTTGTTGAGCAAGTGCCCTTGCCTCCTTCTGTGCTCTACACTATCTATGACCAAACCCAGCAGAACCCAGACATGACCACAGTCACAAGACTCATTGACACAGTTCAGTTGGGCGTCTTCATTGACAATCTGTTGCCTGTGACATTCTTTTCTGCTGTCAACAGTGCTTGGGATATCATCATTCCTTCACTCGAGATAGAGGATGTGCTGAAGAACATGATGTTTGAGTTGTTGTGGTTTGATGACTACTTGGCAGACATGGATGGACAACAAATCACTTCAGTCAATGGGAAGAAGTGGAATGTTCAGGTATTTGATGACCCTGATGGAGAACCATTGCATTATGATCCTGAGCGGTCACCTGTGAGGATCTACATCAGCAATGCTGATGGTCCAGAAGGGTTGACCAACTGCACTTTCATGTATGGCCCAAATAGAACAAACATCCTTGCAAGAACAGGAGTCATCCACCACATGGACTGCCTCCTTCTCGACTACAACTACTCCAAGGTGGACCAGGAGGCGCCAACATTTGCACCAGTGCAAGTAACTTCCTCTCCATCAATAAATGCTGGAAAATGCGTTGATGATAGCTGTCCATGTGGTGAATTCTTTGCAGAGGAGTGGGGAACCTGTGTTGAATTGACATGTTGGAATTGGCACATACACAAGAATGACGATACTTTTGCCTTGAGCGATACGAACCCTTGCCAAGACGAGTTTCACTTTTGTGGAGGCGATGGAAGCTGCCACCCCTTTAGTTGTGAGAACTGGTATCGATATGGAGCTGGCTTCTCAATGGACAATAGTCCGGATGATCTGATTTGTGGTGATTATGTCACCCTGATTGACGATTTACACTCCGTTAGCTTTGGTTGCCGTCCCTACTTGCCAGGCAGAATGATACCGCAGAGAAGAAATGAAGTCTTTTTCTTCAACGAAGAGTGTATTGCTGCTGCTGACGGTCAGGAGTTTCGATGCTACCAAAACAAGGTGGGTACAAACTACGATGACTTCTTGCGGGAAGCGGCTCGTCTACAACAAGATTCGTGCGACCGGGAGATGTACGACGTGGATCTTCCTCAATATTGGTACACTGCTGTAGTTGCGCAAGGGCGCGACAGTGGCGGCAGCACAACACATCAACGGACTCTCTCTGGGCCGACCTTTGATGGGGAGAAGGCTGACATGACCATGTATGCCATCACGGTAACAGTGCCCTCGTCGACGACACCGCCGCCCGCAGATCCCGTCGGTCGGTGCCTGCGCCAGTTCAACGCTGCAGAGCGATGCGTCATCGAGTCGCAGTGCGAGGATGCATGCAACAACATCCTTGCGCTTACCAACGCAAATATTGGAAACGCGGCTCAATCCAACGATGGAGAACCTCCTTCTCTCGGCGACCTCGTGGATGTGTTCGTAGACATCTTCGATAGTGTCTGCAATCAAACCAAGACATCGGTCTGCCAGATGAGAGAATGCTGCGCTGGTTCTTGTGTTCCACAGATTGATGATTCCTTTGACTGTATGATAGACGCGGCAAGAAAAGATTTTGAATTGCAGCTAGCAGATCTAATACCCGATGTTAGTCAGCCCAGCATCGAATGCAGCGTTACCGATCATGTCTGTCCCAGTGAAGACGAAGTCCCGGCATCCAGTGAAGACGAAGTCCCGGCATCCAATGGCACCTCCGCGAACGAAACAAGTCCACAACAAACGCCTGCGACGCCGGCAAATGCAACAATCGTGCAAGTGAACACTACTTTTGACGTCTTCAACACTCGAGGTCTCAAAGCCGAGGACTTGCTGCTGCCTGAAAATCGAGCCATTCTCATTCAGGCTCTGACTGACTTTATCACGAACCTGGTGGAACAAATTGAAGGCCAGAATCAACAAACACGCCTTTTGCGCCTGCGCTCGCGATATTTGGCTGCGGTGTTGCTCCCCGGAAGCAGTCGGATTGTGGATATCCGCGATGTTGAATGTCGTGCCGACGGCACAATTCCCGAGAATGCTACCTGTCAGAATGTGTATGGTCAGTACGACTTGAAGGTGGACGACAACGACGACAAGGAGTCTGTCTACAACACCTACCTGCAGGCCACGGATGATGCCATTGAGCAGGGCAAATTGCAAGAAAGCCTGGCTGCGGCGTCGCCATCATCGCCCATTACTGTTGGCGGCCCCATAGAACGAGAATCTGCGTCGGCGGGAGGCTCCGAAACCAGCATTCCAGTAAATATGATTCAGGCGACTCAAGAGGAAGGGGAAGAAGACGATGGCGAGAAGGGCGCTGCGTGGTGGGTGGTTCTTCTGAGTTGCCTGGCTGGCATCTTTGGCTGTTGTGTTCTGGGCGTTGCCGGGTTGTACGTGAAGAAGCAACGGGATCAGGATGCCGACAATGCAGAAAACGACGGCGTGCTGGAGGCGCCTGTCAAGCTGGCGCAAGAAGGGGAGATGGCTCCGTTGGAAGGGGCTCCGGAGGAAGAAACGAACGAGGATGCGCCAGGTAGCGACTCTAATGACGACGAATCCCGGGAAGAGTCACATTCCATTCAGGATAACGAAGTCGGCGAAGATGAGGCGTCGTCTCCCCTGGTTGCACGAGAAGCACCTCACGATGCCCAGCCTTTACTCAGCGACGATCCCAGTGCATTCATTGGTGCCGACGGAAACGATCAAACGTCACCGTTGATGGCGCAGCCAGCACCGATCCGCGACCAACAGAGTGACTCAGACGACGACGACGAAGAGTGGGAGTAGAGTGGTACTTTTAGGTGCCTTAAGCACTTTCGCTGGGCCACGCGATGGTTGCGATGTGTGTGGGAATCCTTGCAAACTTTCATAAAAATTACTGCATGCTTCGTATTTATTCCTGTTTTGGTTGCTGACACCTGTACGATCAGATACTGTACAGCCGTCAGGGCAGGTAGAGTCCTCGTTCTAAGGCTTGTGCGGAGGTGTCCATCCTCATTTGGACGAATTTGCAACGAAGTGGGACGGTCCGGTGGTGTACTGGCCAGCCAGTCTCTAGCTAGCTAGCCTAATGAATAAAGAGGAGAATTATGTTTATCAGCGGCCATGCCTAGATCTAGTCGGCACTCTCTCACACCGATCTCTGTACATGTAGCTGGGGTTGCACATATCCAACCCAAGCGATTCGGTTCGGCTGTGGACTGTGGTAAGCTGCTGGCATAGGAAATGGGAATAAAACACGCTCAAGCATCAAGCAGCTGGACCCACACCCCAAGCCACGACTTGAAGACTGTTTTTGAAGAGGCCTTGGAATGCTAATGTTAAGCCTTTTTCAATATCTTTTCTCTGTTTATTTATTACAGTTGGTCATTCGGACTCTCCTCGGACATCGAAGAAGGGGTGGTCAATGGTTCGAAGAAGATCAAAGATCAATGCGAATCGATTGATTCTTGCAAGCAGCGCTCAAGCAACTCCCGCAGCGCTTCCACGATCAGCTAGATCTACATGCATCCTGCATGGCTCATCAAACAATCAATGCAAAAGCTGGAGGCTCTCACAAATCCGAGCCAACAACCAAAGCTTTGATCCAACAACAAAATAATACTCGGAGCATACGGTAGCGATGAACAGCAGCATTACTTCAAGTACATGTATCGAACAAGAGACGACGGAAACGTTTCCCTTTATGGACGATGAAAGCCGTCGCCGGGCCACAAAGAGTTTCAAGAAGCAGCCGTCTTCCCGCATTCGGTTTGGTGGAGGGCTTTCGTGGGGCGCCCAGGCGTCCCTGATCATCGGGGCACAGTCAGAACATCGAGTGAGGGGAACCGCACGGGCCACTCGAGGACCCAAGTAGCTAGCTAGCTAGCTAGCTAGCTAGCTAGCTGTCTGGCCATGGATCTGGCTGGATCTGGACAGGTTCAAGCAATGAGAACGCACACACTCAATGTTGAGCTGCTATGCCGCTATGCCTAGCTAGTAGATGCATCGTTATCAAAGGAGCGGGATTAGAACCAATTGAGGAAAAACACAGCCACAGGCCCCATCGCCCCATCAGTCTCAGCGCAATTGGCTCGCTCCCGGCGGAGCAGTCCAAGCAAAAAGCCAGGCCAGGCAAACGATGCTGGCTGCCTCTTGTACTGTAGCATTCATAAGATATTGTAATTGTAGGTTCACATACAGTTTGCTCTGCAGCAGAAAGCAGATAGCTTTACCATAGCTATTGCTCGAGCACTCTCCAGCTATTGCTCGAGCACTCACCAGCCACATCGTACATCGTACCGAGTGCCGGGGCTGTGCGTGGGGCTTGGGGGCTGCTGGAATGACGATTCCCGCTCTGGCGATTGGAGTGATTTAATTTTGTGATTTTTGTTCGTCTTGTGTGATGGACAGAGAAGAGTCAACCGGTATGTTAATGCTTGTGTTTCCCCAAAATCACCCTTTAAATGTCGGTTTACTTTAGCCTTCTTCTCTGGTTCCCCTCCTTCCATGGCGCTAAATCTCTCGTGGTTGGAGACCTCTTCCTTAGCTCCCCTCCATCGGCTCCATCCACTTGCGCATTACGAGTGATTAAGAAGAAAAGTGCCACTAGGTCATAATGATAATGCTTCTTCTGCCCGAGGTGATCAAAAGGATCATTATTTAATTAAAAAGCGAACTTCCCATAGATATGACCGTGACCTTCAATTTCCACAGAGGGTCATTCGTTGTCAACCTTTGCACCGTTCCATTGCAACCCGCGACGTAACCAATCTCACCACAACACATCCCTCCCATATTTCTTCATAGCCGCCATACCCGAACTCATCTTCAGTTGTGTGCTGCCAAAGAAAGAGAGAGAGGTGTGATCAAGAGAGTCTACATGACATTGTATATACTACTTGTATTATTAATAGTAGCATGGATCAAGAGGATTCAAGTTTCAAGTTGAAGGACTGTACTACTAGTGCTAGTAGTACGAACGGTACCGACGTTACCACTAGTACTAGCAGCGGTACAGGTACCAGTAGTTCCATTGGAGATCTCGAGCAAGATCAAGATGTTCAAGAGCAAGACACTTCCAATGCATGTACCAGTACTAGTGATATTGGAAGAGCCAGACTTGATCAGGCTGAGTTGGATCAGGCGGATCAGGAAGATCAGGTAGACGGGGATTTACGGAACGGCCGTGCTGTGGTTACTACCAGTACAAGTAGGACTAGTAGGACTAGTAGGACAAGTAGGACTATTCCTTCACATCCACTGAAGCAGCCATTGGCATTGAGAAGATCAGTTACTACTGGGACAGCTCCATCTGCAGTACCTTCAGTATCTCTATTGGACAAGAACTCTAGGCCACCTGCAACAGGCATGTCAAGTACTGGTACTACTGGATTTACTGGTAGAAGCTCTAGCACAGGAACACTGCCTTCACTGCCTGCAGCAGACAGAGATAAACAACTCAAAGAGCAAGAAGTTCAAAGAAGAAGACAATTCATTGCTGCCATGCAAACTTCCCCTTCTCCAAGGTCTACCTGTTCTGCACCACTTCAACCTGCTACCCATTCTACCCCAACATCCACCTCAACCTCAAGATTACCAAGACATCCAAACACTCCCACAAATACACAAAGAAAACCTGCCCTCCCTTACAGACCTGCCTCTTCAGCATCCAACCAACAGCAACAGCAACAACAACAAGATACTAACAGTACAAGTAATACAGATGCAGATGCAGATGCAAACAAACATGCAGATACAGTACAAAAATACCTGGCACAACACAATCCCATCAGAAAGCAAACTCTTGCTCAAAATCAAAATCAACATCAAAACCATGCTCAAACTCAACATCGTGCCAAAACTCAAAACCATGCCCAACATCAAAACACCCATGCCCAAAATCAAAATAACAACAATCACATGGACATGAGTCGAAGTTCCACCAGCAACCAAACCACTGGATCGACTTCGATACAATCTTCAAAACTATTGATACAGCAAGAATCCAGGAGACTGCGCTTGAGAGCATTGGATATACGTTCAAGAAGTACTACTGGTAGCCAGGAACAGCAGGATGATGATCATGATAATGATGATCATCATCATGATAACCACCAAACACATGGTGCAGAGGGGGACGATTATTCCGCTTCGTCCAGGCACAGCCTCCACGAAAATGACGACGAAAATGACGACGACGATATACCGGTATTGTCACGACCCGGGGCATTCTCCGTGCAAGGAGACGAAGCCACGCGTCGCGATCGATTCGCCGCTGAATTGGCACAGAAATCAGCCGTCTTGACACAACACGAAGTGTCGTTACCGCCACCACCACCGCCCGCATCTGCCTCGAATACATCTCCACGACCCGACACCCGCAATCTACGAAGACACATGACGAGAAAATTGTCACAAGAAGAAATCGTTTCCATTGCCCAGGCCGTACTCGTGCCGGATCAGGACCAACTTTTTGCCACGGATTTTCATAATAATGCCGGTGGCAGTGAGCAGTTGTTGGCATGGACGCAACGAGAATTGGACTTGCAAGAACGAGAGGCACAGCTGGAACAGCGGGAGGCGCGAGTTGCGCAACAGGAAGCTACATTGGCAGAACGAGCCGCGAAACTTCAAGCGTGGGAAGAAGATTTGCAACGACAAGAAGAAATGTTATCAGGACACATTCGACAAGCACATCCACTCGCTGTGATTGTGGCGCAAATCGATCATGACCAAGACGACAATAATCTCAAACCTCCCCCTCTCAAACCTGCAAAGTCATTCGATGGAACCTTCAAAGCTCCGTCACTCAACATTACCAAATCCTTGGGAAGCATGTTCCAGAAGTCACAAAGACAGCTTGGTGGAGTTCTCGGGAAACAACTTTCACAGAAACGTATTCCTCTGGAACGACAAAACTCGCAAAAGAGAAATACACTAGAGCGACAGAATTCTCAGAAGAGAAATACACTAGAGCGACAAAACTCGCAAAAGAGAGATACGCTAGAGCGACAAAATTCTCAAAAGAGAAATACACTAGAGCGACAAAACTCTCAAAAGAGAAATACTCTAGAGCGACAAAGTTCACAGAAACGATCGATGCAGCGACAACCTTCACTCAAAGAGTTCTTTGAACGGCAAGACTCGAAACGATCACTGGGACGGCAAAACTCAAAAAAGTCCTTGGGACGACAAAACTCGCAAAAATCAATGGGCCGACAAGACTCACAGAAACAACCACCATCGACACGAAAAGCACCACCTCCCCAAATGTTGGGACGACAGCTCTCCCAAAAGGTCGTAACTGTTTCGAGAGATAATGATAAGAGTCTTGCCGACGTTCGAACACAGCTACGGCGACAGCATTCACTGAAGCAGTTTGGGTCCGCAGAAAAGAGTGATTTCAATTGGAAAAAGGCTGGAAAGTCGCTACGAAAACTACGGCACTCGTTCGAGAAAGATTCCTCCAATCATTCCTATGGCACTAAACGCAGCGACGGGAGCCTTCTCGACGAGGGGAGCGACTGTGATCTGTCCGAAGAAATGTCCGTTCATACCGCCCCAATGAAATTGAAGTCGCCTCCGCCTGGCATAATAGCAGATGTTGCTCTGTCTCCGCATCAACCGGCCAAGAAACCTCCTCCTGTTCTCATGGTGGATCATTCTACATCCCTTAACAGCAATGACACTCGTAGTTCCGATGGGCTGCCGTCACGATTAATGCCAGACGATGTGGATGACGCTCAATCAGTGTTGACCACTTCCGTGGCTACTGTCAGCACGCACGCCCTAGATGCCTCGGCGGTATTGTCGCCTGAATATGGTAGACAACAAGAACGACGACAATCTGCAGGAGACAACAACAGCACAGGCGGTCGGCCAAGACGGAATTCTTACAATCTGTCAAACATGAGAGCTGCATCGCTAGCGTCTTTGGTAATTCCTACCCTTCCGCGGCAGCAGCCAGCAGGCGGTGGTACGATGGGAGAGGGACCCATGCGATTCGCACCGTCTCCGCACGAACCATCCCTTGAAGCAGAGTTGTCAATGCTAGACGAAAAGGATAAGCAAGCCTACCGCGCCTTGAAGCAAAAGTGGAACTCGAGACAGGCAAAGCAATCATCGAAGAAGGCATTTGAACTGCCTATCTCGTGGCATTTTCGCTTCTTGTACTATACTGCCCGAAATAGTAATTCGAGACGGGATGACAACTTTTCAGAGGATCGTGCGTGGGCGGCGGAGAGAAAGTTGAAGAAGCGATTTGTCATGTTGAGCATCCTTCAGGTACGGACACAGCTACAGACCAAGACTCTTTTCCCCGTGCCCGGGCTCTACAGTAAGGACAAACACGCAATGTTTTACATGCGGCCCTCGCGTTACTTTCCGAATAAAACGTCCGCGAGAGCAATCATTGATAACTTGATCTACGTTATCAATACAATGACCAACAACAGTTTCCATGCTCAAAAGGAAGGCATCGGGTTCATTGCGTGTATGGATAAGTGGAAGATGAAGAACTTTGACGTGAATTACTGCTACCAGTTTATGATGGCATTGCAGGGGTTTATGGTTCCAGTCAAGACTCAGCTATTCTTGATTGTGAATCCACCCAGCTGGTTTGGTGGCATTTGGACAATCATGAGGCCAATGCTGGCGCCTTCCTTTCGGAAGCGTGTGAAAATAGTGCCAGAGTCAAAGATTCACAAGTACCTGGCTCCTGGCTTCGAACAATTCCTGCCTGACGACATGAAGAGTGGCCGAGCCAACACGGATGCAATGGTGGAAGATTTCATTGCATATCGCGTGTGTGTTGAGAGGCATCTGCTCAGACGATTGAAGCAGATGAAGAACAACAAGGGCGAAGGTGAATCTACTACGGACACGATGTCGATGTCAATGTCGCATAGAGACATGATGTCAATTTCCCATTCTGCCTATCGCCAACGCAACCGTGATCCACAGGATCACTCTCGTGTCCGATCGTCAGACAACATCCGTGAAAGTCCCATTATGGAAGATTTTGACGAGTTCGACGACGATGAAGGTCTTAGTACGTTGTTTGACGATGATCGAGAAGACGATGACGACGATTTGATGAGCATGAGTCGAAGCTCTGGTAGTGGCAAGCTTTCGTTCTGCAGCCGAGATCGAATCAACTTTGATGATGACGACGATGATGACGACGCCTCGATCCACTGTGACATTGAAGATGACGAGATGCTGGCTGAAGAAGACATGAAGCAGCCACCAAAACGGTCACCAAGTGGTGGTTCGTTGGCTCTTTCAGAAATCTCTGTCTCAGTTTCTTCTGCTGCGAGTAGTTCTGGTTGAGTGTCTTTATTAATAATAATAAAGATCATGTCAAAACGACTCTGATCAACTCTTCCGGATAGTGTGCACGACTGCCGCACATGCCTTTCGTAGTTGAATGCAGAACTGAAGTGATGATGCAAGCTGAGATCTGCTGTCGGTCCCAGCCACAGGACCGCATGTTGACGATCGATTAGCGACAAAGCTGCAGCCCAGGTGTGGGTTTGCCGATGAGGCAGGTTTATTGAAGTACAAATCGAAGCAAGTACTAATATCGATTTTTCAGAGCCTCTGGTACCTAACGAGCCCAAAAGGTCTCACTTCTGGACTTTATGGTTGCTGCAAGGATATATCTATCGGCTCGTCCTTTGCCATTAGGTCGACCCGACCACCACACAAAAATAGGCACGATGCCTCTCCTGTATGTAAATGTCATACGATACGAATCTTCAATCTTCTAGCCAATGTCAGTCTATGAAGTAGTGATTATTACAGTATTGCCAAAATCTTGAGCAAGTTATGCGTCGTGATCAATACGTTATGGTTGTTGAGTGGTTCACTCTTTCGTTTGTTTTGCGTGCTGGATTCCCTTTTCGTTGCTTGTCCCCCGAGACATACTACAGTAGTATCCGTCCAAATCGAATCGAATCGATTGGAGCGATATTATATTCCATCTATTTTGCAGGTAGGACGCGTTTAGTCGTCCACATGGAGTAGCTTATGCATTTGTACTTTCCATCCATGGCCCAAGTCCATTTCATGTGCTTGTCCCTGTTTGGAGCTGTGCAGGAGTCTCCATTTGTGTGGGGGAGGCGTGTCATTGTTGCTGTCGTTGTTGACGTTGTAGTTCTCCATGGCAGGAAGAATCTCTTGTAGTTTGGATTGAATGTCCATTGGAATGGCGTTGGTATCAGTGACATGTCGGAGGCGTCTTCGATTGCCATCATCCTGTTGGTTTTCGTTTTGGGGTGGATTTGCAGGATTGGGTGACGAGACTTCGGTTGATTCGATGCTTCCGTATAGATCCGCTAGGAATTGGTAGTTGGTTTCGTCTGGTTGCATATTGTTTTTGGGACTGCTGGTGTAGTCCATGCAGTTTCCCAGGTCCTTATTGAAAAAGTCTTCATCGGTGTGAGGCAGTCCAAAAGAATGTCCCATTTCGTGACACATGGTGTATCGCCGTTGCGCGTCGGAAGCTCGTGCGAGGTAGAATTCGTTCATTTTGGAGGTAGAAGCGACGATAAAGTTCATTTGTAGAATGGCAATGTTGATTCCTTTCCACTGAGTGTCTCCGTAGTTTCCATTGCAGATTTTGGAAGCTCCGGAAACGGCATCACATTTGGGATCAGGATCAGCCTGTCTTACGGTAAGAACGAGCGCATCGGGAGTTCCATCATCCCAGTCGTCGACCACGAGTGGGAATATTTCATCCCAGGACTCATCTGCTGATAGAGCATTGAGTATGGTGAGCTGCAGTCCATCATTGGATCCTCTGTTTCTCCACTTGGCAACTTCACCGGGAGTCAATCCATCAAATGGATCGCTGTCACTCATCCACGGAGGTCGTGCTCCAATTCCCGGGATTTGAATACCTTCTCCGTCACCCGTGTACCTCAAGACTAAGTACAGTGTCAAGACACCCACTCCAATGATAGCACAAGGGATCACGGAGGTACAGAGTCGTCGTCTCCAGGAAGGAGTGGCAACGGCAGCTTGTTGCTCTCGTGCGGCCAAAGCTCGTTCTTCGGCCAACGCGTACTGCCGCGCCAAATCCTCGTCGCACGCCAGCTGGGCATCTTCCGGGGTCAAACGTGGGTCTTCCATACTTTCCACGGGGGGCAAGTGTGCGTTCTGTTGCTGGTGCTCTCGCTGCAATCGTTCTTCTCGTCGGCACTGCTCTTCAATGTCACGAGCGTATTGCGCGTCTTGTTCTTCTTGTTGGAGGCGTAGTGCCAAGGCAGCGTCATCGTCGACATGTCTAGTACTGCGGTAGTGTTCCAGCATGGCGGCTTCGTCGTTCAGCATGGATTCCGTTGGAGCTGATGGCATCATTGTGAAAGGACAGGACACTAGCTAGTAGTAGAAAGAGAGAGAGGAAGAGACAGATTTGACAAGATCAAAGTAAGTCGTTGCAAAATGAACGATTGATTGATGGATCGACTAGCTAGTACATGTAGTAGCCTGAGCCAGTCATTGGTCGTGTGGGGTCGAGAGGATGTTGCTGCTGCTGATGCCGCTGCTGATGCCCTCGCTGTTTGGTTTCCAAAGTGTTGGCCGGTTTAGACTGGTTTTGTGGGAAACACACACGTTCATCGTCGCTTCCGGATAAACGGCATTGAAAGACACCGTTTAAACATGTTCAAAGTACTCTAATTCTGACAGTGCCAAGTTGTTGGCAGGCGTTTTGTCAAGTCGTGGACATCAACCAGGACAAAACTTTGTAAAATTGGAAGTTGAGGTAATACGACATTATAGAAACAACACTACGCTATCCCTTCGCTTACACTCATTTGGGTACTATTACCAGTACCTAATCTACCTGATTGAAGCGGTTTTGCTGGGTAAAAAGCACAAGGCAATACAATAAACCTGATGAGCTGTCATATCCTCAACACTAATACATTTCCTTAGAAACAGCAACGGTAGCTAGACTACTAGCTAGTACGTGCACAGACCTTCTGCGATCACCAAAAGAAGGGCCAACCACCATGAATACTGATAATAGCGATGACGACTTTGAGCTGATGAAGATTGTGGAACGGAGGATTGCAGAAGCAGTTGAAGAACAAAGCAATTCCCAAGTAATAAGAGGACATGATCAACTTGTAGGGAATCGACAACATCCGAGGGAGCATCTGACTGCACTTGGCCTACATAATAATAATAATGCAAAGAGTAGCGGTAGCCATGAGAATGATGGCTTTGACTTGATGGAAATCGTAGCCCAAAGAGCCGCTGATGCCAGAGAGGCTATTGACTCTGCACAGGCTCAAGAGCCGGGTTGCCCAAAGTCCCACCATCAGGCTTTGCGTCCAGTGAGAAGTCTCATGGGTGTTATGGAATTACAAGAGCAAAACGATAATATTCCAAGCTCAAGTGTTGCTATGACGTTCTTGAGTCGCATGCCAAATCTCACAGAAATGTTTTTACAGCCAGGAGCCTATCCTGTTAATGGGATCGACGCATGTCTTGAAGAAGAAGATGAATCTTCGGGATCCAATAATGAAGATGACAACTGGGAGGAAGAAGATATCCAAGCTGTCGCATATCCCATCGACCATCAGGGTTTGGAAGAATTGCTCCCCAGTGGAGTCCCCTTTATCCCAAGGGACAGAGCTGCTTGGAAGAGAAAGCTTATGTGTTATGTTTCACTGCAAATGATTATTGGCATGCTCATTGTGGTCACATTCCTTGTGGTTTTTGTTGTGGTAAATCGAATTATCGGCACCAGTCATTCAGTCACAGAAAAGGGAGTTGTTAGGGTTCCAGTGCTGCCCGCAGCCACACAAGCACCAACAAGTTCAAGTTCGGTCCATGGCCTTCTGGCATCTCTTAATCTTCCGGACTACACCTTGGAAGCTCTAAAAGACCACAGATCTCCCGAACACACGGCTTATGAATGGCTGGTGGAGAACCAAATGAACCATTCAATCTATCCCAATTGGAGGCTGACCCAAATTTTTGCTTTGGCTACCTTCTTCTTCTCCACCAGGGGAGACTTTTGGGTGAATCATCACGGCTGGTTAGACTGGGATGTACATGAGTGCAACTGGGAACAGCGATCCTTTACTCCTAACTACATGCAGTGTGATGATTCTGGGCATATAAAAGGTTTGACCTTTTATGGAAACAAGCTAGATGGAACCATTCTACCAGAGCTATCCCTTTTGAGTGCAGATTTGGAGCTTTTGGAATTGTCAGCGAACATGGAATTGAAAGGGCAGATCCCAACGGAAATTGGGTTACTAACAAAGCTGACATCGATGCACACAGCCATTACAGCGCTTTCAGGAACAATTCCTACAGAGCTGGGTCTCCTGTCAGAGTTGAGGTTGCTTAGCCTTGGGGGGACCGGAATATGCGGGACTGTTCCCAAGGAACTGGGCAATTTAGGTTGCCTAACAGACATAGAATTCACAAGCATGACCCAGCTGACAGGTACGCTTCTACTGTGTGTTGCAACTTGGCATGAATTTGTCATCACTAATATGCTGAACTCCATATACCATTACAAGGCACAGTCCCTTCAGCAATATTCAAACTAACAGACTTGACATCTTTTACGATATGGGATTGCCCTAAACTGGCCTCAGAGAAACTTCTGCCCAAAGTTGTTGAAAGCTTTCCCCAGCTTGAGATTCTCATGCTAATAAGCAACATGGCTGATGATGTCAATGCCCGAGTACCCAGTAAGTCATCTTTAATTTGTTGTACCAGACAAGGCATCTACCTTTCACTCATCTCTGTACACCAAGCTGAAATTGTGAGGTTGTCCAATCTTACAATGTTGTCCCTTGAGGAGTGGAACCTTGGAGGATTGCTTCCAAGCCAACTTGGGCAAATGACACAGCTAGTAAGTAAAGCAATCAGATAGATTGGTTCTCTAGAGTGGTATGTTTACAGTTCTTTCCCGCACTTGATCTTCTTCATAGACTTATCTATCCCTAAAGGAGAATTCTCTTTCAGGACACCTTCCACCAGAATTATCAAGGATAAGAAGTAAGTCCTCATGTCTGGGATGTTTTGAAAATGGTTAGCTTAGTTTACCTTACTCTTTTCATGCCAGTGCAGACTTGATTTGGCTAGACATTAATTCCAACCAGCTAGAGGGCAAGCTCCCGCCAGGCTTGTTTTCAAGCCTAACTGCGTTGATTTTTCTTTTCATAAATGGGAACAGATTCACTGGAACCATTCCAAGTGAGATTGGTCTCATGTCCAACCTTCAGCATGTACAACTGCATGAAACAGGCTTGTCTGGAACAATACCCACAGAGCTCCTTGCCTTGACCAAGTTGACAACCTTAATGGTCACGAATACATCCTTGTCTGGGAGCATCCCTAAGCAGCTGTGTGGCATGATGCGTGGTTATGAAAGGGAATGCCATGCATCACATGGCTGCACGGGCAAAGAGACCACCACAAATGTGTTCCAAGGCACCTTACTTTGCGGATGCAGCTGTGATCCATGCTGATGAATGCAATGCTAGAGACAAGCTTTGCGGGGTCCACTGAGACATAAATGAGTGGCTTTAAGAAGGGCAATCCGGGTTTAGGAATAGTGTGTTGGCATTGACAGTGGCAAGACTTTGCAAGAGACCATAGAGCGTAGAGCTCTCCGAGTGAGTGGGAAGTTTACTTGCTTCTTCCGCCAGGGCCTGCTGCAAAGACAGGAAGGAGAACGGTCAACTTGGAATACAGATTCGATTCGACGATGAACAGTTGGGAACTGTTTCCAATAGTGGCAAAAGTCTTGTACGAAAGCTCCTCGTGCACCAAGACGAGAGGCTATACGCAGAGAAAAGTGGTGCGTCACGAGCGGATGGAGTCAACTGTGTTACCTTAGCGACAGATACTATAGTACGTCGCTATATACTACATACGCCGCCGTGTGCGGTCCTAGCTGAGAACGGGGGCGTTCGAGCCGATGGGGAATACTATCAAAGCACAGGGGCAGGTTTGCAGGGCCCTCTCAAACTTTGGTGGCGAATTGGGACAAGGTGCTTTTAAAAGGTGCTGGAGAGATTCCTGGAAACAAACATTGAGTCGGACGAGTTGTGGGATTCGGCCCTGGTTTGCATCTTTATGATGAAATAATCTTGATCGTTTTGCCGAGTCTGATATTTCTCTGTTGTTCTCTTCTATCGTGGAGCGCCAAATATCAGAATCCTCTGTACAAATATCCTTGAGAACATGTCAAGGGCTGCCGACCTATCCACGTCGCAGAAAGAGGCGAGGCTGCGCCGTAGATCTCAAATATCATCGATGAAGGCATCTGAGGTGCGGGTAGCTCGCATGCTTGGTTGGAAGTGAGTGTTCATTGGCTGGCCACCAGTTTCCTGTAATAAATGAGGTGTACGCGGCGTACCTAGTATCTTCAAGGGGCCAGCCGAACTCCATGGAGGTGGCAGATTCATGTGCAAAGAAACTTTCTACTGCGAGAGAACACAAATGGGTGCCTCGCCCTGGTGAATAAGGTAGAATCGGCAAGGACTTTGAGCGAGAAGAAGAAGCAGTCGTCGAAGCAGCCACAAAGCTGCGAATCCTTCGTTCTGCTGAAGCAGGCCTTTACCACGTATACGCCAATGGGTGAGGGATGCAGTGCGCTTTACAAGAACCTCGGAACGAAGATTGATGTCAGCTCTGCAACCTACAACTTGGCAAGGCACTGCACAACATGCTGGGGATTCTCGATGGAGCCCTTGCACGCCATAGAAGTGCTCTCGCGTTGGTTCGGGGGCTCGGCACCGGTAGCCATGGCCGTGACCTTGGCGTCTCGGCCCCTCCTTAGTTGTTGGCATTGCATCGGTTCTATATTTTGGACCAAGGGCGCCACCCTTGGATTCACTCAAACATGCTATGCTCGTAGCTCGCTACCGCACGTGAATGAATCGAATCAATCAAACCCGGCCGAGAATGCAGCAGCTGGTATGGTACCTGGTACATTGCAACCATGCTCTCGAGCAGGCTCCGATTGGTTTGTGAATCCAAGAAGGGGATCTACCTTCCCGACACAACTTCTTTGCCCGTACCATCTCTTGGTTTGATTCCACATCATGGAGGATGCTCTTAAATTCCGCCGTGCATGTAGCATTTTGAGATCGCTTTGGTAATTCAATCGCGAATTTGTGCATGCTTGGTTCCGTATACGGTGGAATGGAATGGAAGTTCAATCCCCCGAGATTGTTTCTCACCATGCACCTGGTTGAGCACCACTTTTCCGTCGAAATTTACTAGTATGATGATGAGGAATCAGCCAAGCATTCGCCAATGGCGGTCTCCGTGGACTGCCGAATATACGCAAGACAATGGAATCGAATCAATAAGGCATACCGGTACGTCGATTTGATGCGCATCACTTTGCAAAAACAGAAAAGCTAAGTAGTTGTATTTTGTATGCATGGTTATTAAATAATTCATTTGTCGTGCTCCTTTTACTGCACCAATTGTAGCTCCCCCAGCCCTTCTCGCACCAGTATAGGTTCTCCTCTTGTCGCACTGAGATCAAAAATGGTGGATCCATCGTAGGGTCTTGTACCTGCGTCTACGACAAAGTCGACCTGGTTACACCACGAAGCGTTCATGTCGACTTGACAATCAATCAATTGCGTGCTGGGTGTCATGAAATCATCGTCATCGTCGTCCATTCCCAGAATGGGCAGCGAGGATACCAAGAGGGGCATGCCATCGAGTAAATCATCTTGCAGATACCTCAAGACGGGATCATTGGGTATTCGAACACCTAGAGTTTGTCGTTTCCAGGAATGTTTTCCTCCTTTGATATCCATGACAATTCCATTGGGCAGTGTGTTTTTAGCGGGTAGAATGAAGGTATATGGGCCAGGCAAGTTTTTCTTGAGTACCTTGAAAGCTGCCTTGTCAATGCCAAAGCAGAATTCATCAATGGTTTTCAAATTGGAACAAAGCAAACTAAGTGGTTTCTTGCAGTCTTGAATCCCCTTGATGCGCAGCAACCGCTCCAGTCCTTGCTTGCTGTCCAGTGGGGTCACGAATCCGTAGCCCGTATCCGTCGGTAGCACACCCACGCCTCCCCGCTGCAAAATATCGACCAAATCCATCGTCTTCCACGCATCTTCGCCATCGGCGGACACGGAAATGTACTCTGTCTGAGAAACTACGCGGGGAGGTGGCTGGAACTTCATGCGGGTTCCAAATAGACAACTTTTATTTCTACTACTAGTAGTAATACTGCTTTTGCTAGTACATGTAGAAGCAGTAGCACTTGGAACAAAAGCAACGGTCGCGGGACTGCCAGAACTGTAATGAGCTTCCGCAAACGCAAGCACCGCCAAACTTGACAAGACAATCAGCAGCTCAGGCATACTGTGTGCCATGCATATGGAGGTCCTCATGCCTTTAGTAGATACTCTCATTGCAAGTCCTGTAGTCTAGCTAGTAATGTCTCTTGATCATGCAATGGCTTTTGCAGAATTTGAATATTGTGTGCCTTCCATCTTCCATCATCCAATGGACGTCAGTGGCTTGAATTTACTAAAGATATGCCGAATCCAGCACCTGACCCCTAATGGAGTTCGCATTGTAAGGAGATGTGAGGAGTTGGCGCGCACCGGGCGACAGTAACTCGTCTTCAAAACGCTGTTGTACCGTACTAATCACACTGTAGATTGAAGCATGCAATTGTATCCACGGCACTCCGCGAATTCCTTCCTCATGCTGATACCTGGTACTTGTGGCGGCCCGCTATGTCTTCCAGGTGCCGGTATGCCTACCGTAGCTAGATCATCAGAAACACAGAAATCATCAACGAGCCTCGACTCTAGCTAGAGCTAGCTAGAGATCCAAAGCAAAGCTAAAATCGAACAAACCACTTCTTGCTGAGCTGGTACCACATCATCAGCAAGATGCCGCAGCAGCAGCAAAATGGTTCTACTAATATTTAAAAAAGCAATTCCACGATTGAAGCATCATCTTCGGCCATGTGCTTTTTAGTCCCGACAACGCGAGAACACGAGAAAACCTGAAGCGGTGCATGTTCATGCGCCGAAATTTTGCGGGAGAAACTGTTTCAGATCTTTCAGCAGCCAATGTATTGCTCAACGGCTTCATCACGCGGAACCCCGCCGCATGCGGTGGCTGCATCAACGGCTCTTGCTTGTGGATGCTATGTTTACCTCCTACTGTAAAGGTTGAACAGGCACTGTGCTATGCCTATCAAAGGCCGATGCAGATGTTCCGGAAGCCGAGGGGAACAGAAGTACGCGTGTATGTGGTGCTGGAAAGCAAAAGATCGATCCTGCTCTTTCTAATAGAAATCTGCCTACAGGTATGCGAAACATTCATTCAGCATGCAGTCTATTCCACAAATTGCAAAGGACGTGTCGTTACGTTTGCTTCGCAAGCTAAGATAGCCTCAGCGTAACGTGCACCGCTAAAGTCTTCATGAAAACCTCGAACCTGTCCGTCTGATCAGTTGATGCAAACGTCAACTCATTCATTCATTCTATTAGTTCACTCATTTATTATTCAACATCTGCAGTGAAGCAGTTGCGTCTTTGGGGCTTCCATTGTCCATTGTATCGTATCATCATAGCCAATTGAGTTGGCCCCGCCCCATCAACCAATGACGGTCATGTCGCAAATAAACGAGTTCCTTTGCCTGGTTTTCTATGCGGCGCTCCTTCTGGTGACGCTGGCAACATTGACGGCAACATTCATCAACTACCACTTGTTTCCTTTGGACACTGACAATCTGGCCTGGTCGAATGCATGGTTGCTGGCGTACGTGATTGACTACTACGGAGTTTGTCTCTGTTTCTGCGGTGTGATTGTGGCAACAGAGGCAGTTTGGTGGACGGCCATGCTGTGGTCTTGTTCGTGTCTTGTTGTGGGAAGTCCAGCGTGTTGTCTGTATATTTTCTTGTGGATCACCAAGGAAGGTGGCACGCTACGACTGGAGCGAAGTGCCTTGGCAATGGAAATGCTGGCGGCGGCTGCTGCAGCAGCAAACCACGCCAGCAATGAACAGATCCATGTGACCCCGATTCTAGAGACACAAAAATATCAGTCTCCTGCAAGCAACAAAACTGGCAGCAAGCGCCATCATGATGATCATCGTCATACCCGTCCTCCTCAGCGTCACCAGCACCACAACCACAAGAGTCGGCACTCCTCGCGGTCTCGGTCTCATTCTCGCTCCCGTGGCCATGACGTGGAACGGGCTGTTGTGCTGTGAGGAAGCTGGTAACGGCGTCCACGAAACGACGCATGCTCTCAGATTGCAGCCAGGAATGGGTATACCGGTACGCACATCCACAGAAGCTACACAAAGCAATAGAATTCATTTTCATTTTCATAATTTATAGGCGAACGAATAGGCCAGTTGTCAACATGTATACCTTTGGTAGCTACTGGAAATCTTACTCGTATTGGGCACAGCACAAGATGATTTGTTGGATGTCGCAAGGCTAAATCGTCGTGGCAGATAGGTCCTTAGTCATGGTCATTCGCAAGGAAAAGCCCGTGGCTGTTCCTAGACCATGCAAGACGGCGTATATCCCCTTTGCCCGATAGGCAGAGTTTTGGTACAGAGCAACGGCAGGAGTGTTGGAGGTATCAACTTCAAGCAGAATGGTGTCGGTCGACTGTGCCGAAAACCGTTCTGCTTCTTGCACCAATCGTTTGGCAATGCCCAACCCACGAGCTTGGGGTCTTACAAAGACGTTGTTGATAATGAATGATTTACCATCTGCCTTGGGGCGACAATCGACAGTTCCAAGGATTCTAAATGGTGGCAATCGGTCACGAGCGACAAGGCAAGTAGTGGTTCCCTGGATGGCCGACTTTGCATTGAGAAAGGACTCCTGATGCTTGAGCAGTTTCACCACCGCACCATTATTATCACTACCATCTTCTTCTGCTTCAGCATTGACAGCAAAAGCAGTGGCACGACACTCTCTAATGCGATCCAGATCTTGGGGAAGGTTGGCAGGGGAAACCTCTACCCAGAGCGATGGCGATGGGGCCCTACCGGCACGCAGATCGAACGGCAACGGCAACGAGTATCCGCTCCAAGCATCGCAATCATGGGACATCAATACGAGAGCAGTCAGTACTAGTTGCAATACTGCTAGAACATTAGGAAACACTCCTTTGTGGTTTGATCGACTCGTCATCATTGCTTTTGTGTTCTATCTATTTTGAGGTTTTCAACATTCCAGTTCATAGTAAAAGGGTATACTGACTAGCAGGCTACAGCAGACTAGCAGTCAGCAAGTATAGCGATCTTGAGCTTTTGATCAAGATAATTAAGGGGAACCACCGGAACACTCTGCTCAGCACAATGTGCGTGTAGTTGTTCTATCGACTTGCAAAGAATCATCGTTCAGTCACTGCCAGCATTCCCTCTGACTCGACTCCACAAAACAGAAGTGCAGAAGTTCTGGTTTCTTTGCAAAATGTGAGGAGGGAGTTTTGCATGCAAGGGCACCTCGTGCGTCACCGCACAGATTCTCGTTCCGACACTTGATGGTATCGGCCGCTCTGCTAGCTTTTAAAGCTGCTACCGGTAGTATTGCTCCTTCGACAACTCCTCCAAACCTCCAAGTCGATTGCCCACATGCCCACACCAAGCCGCCCCGCAAAGAAACAGGAATCGTTGTCTGCCTCATCATCACAAGTCAAGTCGATTCTGCAAACAAAGGAGACAAGAAACTGTATGGAGATAACCCGTGCTAGCTAGATATGGATTGCCTGCCCAACGCACCTGTGCGACCGCGAGTGTTTCACCAACCGTAACCATCTACCGTACCGGTACCGGTATGATGCAAGGCATCTTTAGAAATTAATGAATGCCTTTAGGGAACAGCCATGGATACCTTAACTTTCTTCAGTGCATGTAGCATGTGCTGTATCCTATACTGTATTGTTCGGGCTCAACCCGGGATATCGGTACTTCACAAGATTGGGAAATTGCAACGCACCGTGCGGTGCGGCGGAACGGCCCACGTACAGGGATCAGCTCAAACCCCGAGCTGAAACACAGCAATCAGGATAGGAGAGGTTTCTTGAATGGCAGCAAATTTATTGCGAGGTCCTCGACCACGTTTCCACGGAGCCTCTGCCAATCCGCTGCTGTGGATGCGGAGACCCGACAGCGCAGGATGAATTGTCGCGTCATTCCTTGAGAATCACAATTGTACGAAGAGATCCTTCCAGATTCCAAGTGGGACGTGACCATGACGGCGTTTGGTTTCCTTGATCGATGTCGTGGAACGATGCGTCTTTGTGTAGCAATGAGATACCTATGCTGTGCAAGCTCGTGGCCCATCTCGCCGAGAGTCAACTAGTCTAGCTAGTCCAAACGTCCTTGTGATTTGAGCACTTTGCCAGTTGCAAAGAAAGCCCGTGCCTTAAAGTGACGTTCGCGAGATTGCAAGGGAGGGAGCAGCCGAGAACGTGCTTACTTCAAGGATTGATTGATCATTCATTAAAGAGGAAACCAGAGCGCACGATCACAAGTTTCGGGCCGAGTCGAGTCTCGTCCAGGACAAACAATCGCGGGTCAGCTTTGCGGCGTCGACACCGTCGACCCCGTTCGGGCCATGGTGTCAGGTCTTGGTATACCAGTGTCTATCATAAACGAACAACAGCCTTTTAAAAACATCTACCTTCATTTAGTAATTGACTTTAAAAAGTCTGAAACTTGGACTAAGCACTTTTGAAGCAGGGGTGTGGGGCCTCACTTGGTCTCGTCAGCCACAGTGCACGAGTATCCTGCTGCTTTGCTTTCAAGTTATGGTTGAATCAAAGACCCGTCATTATTCATTTGATTGTTTGGAGGTCCCGTTTTGTACTTTGGTAGAGAATCATTTGCATCCATGGCTCTATTTTCGTAGTTCATATGACACTTTGGGTGGTACTTGTCTGGTAGTTTCTGGTCAAGGGAGTCCTCTCCTCCAATGTGAAACGCTGGCGGGAAGAGTGCGACAAAGGGGGCATCTTCTGGTTTCTGGTACAAAGGTACCAAACAGTCCTTGCAGCGACCTAGAATCATCTTTCCAAGTCCCTTGGTGATAACGACTTTATCCTGGCCCTTGGTGTATTCCATAGTCGCTTTGACTCCCACAAGGTGCACCGGACTCACCGAGAGAGCCCAAGAACAAGCACGGCAATGACAAAGGAAACAAAACAAGAGATCCCCTTGCACATGGTACTCCACAGCGCCACACACACAGCGTCCCTTCTGATCAACCTTGTCGTCGGACATTTTACAATACAGAACTGTACTGTAAAATCAAGACTAACAACTCAAATGAATGCAACCTGTTGCTCTAGCTAGGTACTAGTATGTTCTCGGCGGCGTAGAAAGCTGATTGCTCTGCCTGATCAATGCTCAATGGTCCTGTCGTCGGAAGGTGCTGATGAAAAGATGGATATGTACGCACTTGGCGCCAATGATCGAATCCAGCAGAGTTGGTTGAACCGCGGGAAGAAGTTGGTGGGAGAAGGAAGAAAAGGCGCAGGAGTGGAGTGACGAGGGATGCTTACTGCAATGCGCAACAATGCTCTAGCTAGAGCTTGAAAGTACTAGTAAACCCAAGGATTGGATTAGTAAAATGTCTCGGACAACCACGTGAAATCTCTCGTTGACTAGCTAGCTAAGCTTAGCTACCTGGTCCCTGAGCATCAAACCACCTGGGACTCTGAATGGATCTAAAGACTGGGGTGCCCAAACCAGTTCAACGGTCAATCCAGAACTAGCCAGCTACGTTCCTAGAGTTTACCATTGATTTTGACATTTTTAAAAGTACCGGTACTGATAAGAAATCCAGGTCAATTTCAAAGACGGGTCCACACACATGCTCACTAGCTAGACCCAGCTGCTGTCAAAAGGGTCCGGTCGGGTGGGTTTTCACAATCATGACACAAAAAGCACAGAAAGTAACACATCACATCACAAAACACTACATACAAGCATGGAGATATTGCAAGATGGAGTACGGTACGGAACCATCATGATTCAAAGAGTGGACCATGGCTTTGTGGAGCGCATGGTGTGTGTCTTTGAAGCAAGTAGCCTGTGATACCGGTACTGTAGCACTTGTATTCCTTCCTTCCACCCAAAAACGGCAACATCAAAAATCCATCCAATCAACGATCCACCTTCCATTCAACTAATAAAAAAACTGCACCACTTGAAACGAAATCGCCTGTCACTCATTTTGTTCTGTTTTGATCTTGTCATCATGGGATTGCATATTGTTGTTTTCTATGTGTTTTGTTTGATCTCATCAGTACATAGTTCTTCTATTCCTCCTTGACTTCACCACAATCATGAATGAGGACTTCCTTCTTGGTGGTTCCTTGTGGCTTGGACCCAACTTTTTCCATTTTCCGGACAATATCCATTCCATCAATAACTTTTCCAAAGACGACATGTTTTCCATCGAGCCATTCTGTCTTTTCCGTGCAGAGGAAGAACTGACTTCCATTGGTGTTGGGGCCGGCTGGATATAAAATTTTGATAAAATTAATATCGAAAAGTAAAATTGAAGTAAGAATCGTAAAACCGATATTTGGTGAAAATTGATATTTGCATTTTTGTTCATTTTTCCATTTCTTACCATTGGCCATACTGAGAGTACCGGGTCCCGTATGTTTCAATTCAAAATTTTCATCTTTGAATTTTTCTCCAAAAATGGATTTTCCTCCCGTTCCATTGTGATTGGTGAAATCTCCTCCTTGACACATGAACTCTGGAATGATTCTATGAAAGCTGCATCCCTTGAAGCCAAAGCCATACTGATGCGTACACAAGGCTCTGAAATTCTCTGCCGTTCGAGGCACTACATCCTTTCGCAATTCCATGGTGATGCGACCCACTTCCACTCCGCCAATTGAAATTTCAAAATACACTTTCGGATTGGGACCGTCTGTGGGAACGTCGGGATTCGCCGGGGCTTCAGGAGTCGATGATCCGCAGCCCATTGTCAATCAAGTCAAAATTATAAAATAGAATAGAACTAGAAGTAGCTAGGCGACCAAGAAGCAAGCGCTGAAGGAGCTCAAGGAAAGTCGGCTGTTGAAAGAAAATCTTTGCTGTTGACACTTGACACCGGGACTTTGTCCAAAATGACCATCCAAACTATTGGCTTTTTAGCAGCCTTACATGCTTCTTTCGGCGACCAGCAGAAAGACTGTGGACTCAACACCTGAGTGCAAGCACCTATGAGTTGGGCAGGAGCCTTGCTCTTCTTTCTGATGTGAGAAGAAAACTATTCAGCTCTGTTGAAGCCCTTCCCACTAGCTAGCTAGCTAGCTATAATAGAACTACTAGTACTCTAGCGAAATACAGCGGTAGCTCTTGGAATGAATGATCAATCATTTCTATAGTTAGAACAAACGAATGGTCAACCAACCATGTCTACAGGACGTTTGCTTCGCTCCAAGCCAAGTGCTCTACAGAATCTTGGTGAGTTAATTCCCCTACCGATACTGAAAACCAAGGAAGGAACATTGGCCGTGCTCTGTGTATATTTCAGGATTTCCAGCCACTTGACCATTCTGGGCATGGGCTCACCTGCAGCCATTGCGTATGGCTTTGTCCCAGGCAGGGACATCCACTTTCGTGGGCAAACGTTAGGATTTTCAAGTGTCCATTTTTTAGCAACTTCTTGGCATGTTTCTTCATGCATCAAAGTGACCATACCGGTACCGGTACGGTTCCGTGCAGTTGCTAAGCGATAGTACGGCGGTTCCTGTGACTCTCATCATCAGCCATCAATCACACATGGATGGCTTTATCATTCTGGTATCGTACCGGTATGGTAGCCAACATCTATGATACTCAGTACCGTACCAAACATTTTAGAAAGGAGAAAAAGACAGGCTGGTACTACTACTAGAGTAGCTAGCTAGTACATGTAGGTAGAAGGAACAAACAATACTTGTGCAGGTTTTCTAACATTCTTAAAAACTGTATTCCAAGTACTACATGTAATATGCAACAGTAACAAAAAAACAAAAAACATGTTTGTCCAACCATAGCATACCAGGTAGCATCCATCCAAGATCCATTGATCCAACTCAACTCAACTCAACTGAATAGAAGGCCACCATGTGTACATCTATCTGTTCCCCTTGTAATCTGATATTGGTATCATTTTCATGCTGATGAAGAAGATGAGTAAACAGAAGCTTTTCCATCAGGACTTGAAAAGACTGACTCTACTGTCTTGGCATCCAGTGTCACTACTGTTTTGCCGTGGCCATTGCTACCCCAGGAACAGGTAGAAGCAGAGTTGCTTCCATCCTGCATACTACTAGCAGCAGCAGCAGTAGGTGCACTCTTGTTGGAACCACCGAACAGTTCTGCCGTCTTTGGATCCAGTGTTACCACTGTGGCTTTGGATTGCTGTTGGCCCATCTTCTAGCTAGCTTTGTTTCTTTCCTTCTCCTTCTTTCTTTGAGCCTGATGATGACCTTGGCAGAATTGATTTTGTGAAAGTACGATCGTTGTGTCCTTCGGCGAAGAATTTGAGGAAGCCCAATTCCCTTGCCTTCCTCCTGTGCCAGTGACAAGTTCAGCATGCATCCTGCCTGAGCGAGATGCCTGGCAACCACCAGCAAAACATTAGCAATAAATCACCGGTTTCCATACAGCTGTGACTGCGATGCTGGTCAGTTGAAGCGTTGAAGACATGAATGGATAAATCCCAGCAAAGCCGCAACCCAAGCTGCTTAACAAACATGTCTCGAATCTACGAGTAGGAACCCTTGAGATTTAAAGATCCCGTGAAGAAGGACACAAAAATGTCTATTGCAGGGTCGTTTGAGCTTAAAGACCGGTCATCTTCAAACACAGAAACAACCTGCGCGCTTGCCAGTGGGAATGGACGATTGAATGGAGGATGCAGGGAGGCTCGGGCTCTCAAAGCTCTCGAGCTCTCGAGAAGGTTGGCCAATAGAGAGATAAGGAGGCTACATCAACACTGATACGAGGATACCAGGTAAATGTGTCAAAGGAGGCCGGTTGTGGACAGTCCAGCAGAGCTCAGTTGCCGCTGTACCCCACGGGCGACAACATTCATTCACAGCTTTTGCACAGGAAATCCAAAGGTTCGCTCCATCCTTCACAAATCTTCTAAAAGTGATGACTCAGTCATCACATTTAAAGCAAGCAATGACAATCTCCCTACCTGAAATGCCAACAACTGAGCCAACTTTTCGTTGTCCAAGGAGCTGTCAGCCCAAGGGCAAACAGATATGGTGCCGGTACATGTATACAAATCCATTGTCCAGTCTGCCTTCCGTCTTCCCTCTGAGACTTCTTGACTCTTGACTCGTTAGACACGCAAGTTCTTACACATCCTTAAGGGGGCTTCCACCATTACCTAACATGTGAAGTTGGCTGCCGGTAAAATCACGCATGACAACCCTACCGTATTTCACCCATGGAGGTTGGGTCAACCCACCCATTTGAACATGCCTTCAGCCACAACCTGGATCCACTTTTGTAGTAATTGCTTCCAACCCGAGCTCGTGGGGTAGTGAAGCTTGGCTTGGCTTAGCCATAGAGTATCGTATCAGTCGTCGTCGTCGTCGTCGTCGTCGTCGTCGTCGTCCTCAAGCATTCCAGTGATACAATTGACACCCTTCATTGCCACTGGAGGCAAGCAAGTTGCCAGCCACAAGTTAGTCATCAAACGTAAATAGGGGGAAGCAAACAAACCAAGTCAATCGGTGAGGCTCAACAAACTTGAACGCATCGAATATAACGTACCGTTCCTTTTCAATTCAAGTTGTTGGCTTTATTGGCTTGGTTGTTCGAACGCACCGACAGCCATCATCAGACATCATTGTACCGTAAGTGTGCAATTGGTTTCCAGCCACCTGTGCTTGTAATCAGTAGGTTCTCTTAAATCAATCGTTGACTTTCGAACGTCCTCCTTTGTGGTTCCTCGATTCGCGGTACCTGGTATAGTGGTGGCTTGGGGTGATCGCCTTGTTTCGGCATGAGGTCGACCGAGCGTAAACAAATTCGTTCTTTCGACCAAAGACGTGAGCTCGTTGCGCACGGGTGTGTACCGATTCACCTTTTCGTCGACAGTCACTCGACTCGTCTCTCCCCATCGGAAAAGAGGGCGTTCCTCTGTGGTTTCATTCGTTATCATCGTCAAGCCAATGACGTTCCTTTTCGACAACAGACGTTCGACCCCCTCTGCCAGCCAGGAAGCAAACTCGATATCTCCAACTTTAGGTTTGGTGTGACGATACTGTGACGATCTACGTTGACGACACACCCAATCAAATCATGTCCTCGTAGCGCTCGATCCCATCGTGATTGTCAGGGACTTCGAAGATTGCCCACACGTACAAAGTCTCTAGCTAGCCAGCGACTCGACGACCCAACTCGACTGCTCGTTCAGCCCTTCAAAGCAACGCAGCTCAGATCTTCTTGCACTCCTCGTTGCGTGGCCTTGAATATTGAATACGTTACGGAACGTGCAACGTTGGTTGCTCGAGCTCTTTAAGATAGTACAGCTTGTCGAGTGTTTGGTCCGTACCGGTACCGATAGGGATCAACTTGTGTTACAGCTAGGCACATCGTATGTACCGGTGGGAAGACCACCGTGGATCCAACCAGGGGTGTGGGTTGCCTGACTGACAAGCAATGAGCAGAAAGCAGCGAGACACAAATTGCTAGTACAGTATTCTGTATCAACATTCCGTTACGCACTGGTGCTTCGTACCGGTTGCCTGCTTACAGGTACGAAGCAAATCCCACCCTGATACTTACTTTCGCACCGGCGTGAGCTTGCAGCATTGCTGGAATGTGAATGCTGCCCAGTTAGTCTTCACCCTTAGCTTCTTCGCGGCAAGTCGCTTTGTCTTGGAAACCTTCCGTAGGTCTTCGAATCAAGAAGACGTTCATAACAAAGTACCAGACGCACCACGGTAATTGTACTCACTCATAGGATACCGTACTTTCTTCGTGGCCTCTTCTCTTCACATGTATCACTTGCTTCTGAAGTACGTGTATCGTAGGATACTGAATGCCAAGAGATTCAGGATTTGAACTACAACTTCTCTGAACTATTCATGAACTTGGAAGTGGAGAAGTCAGTCTGATTGTGGAGAGCCCTGGCTTTGTTGGCAACCTCTGACGACAACCTGGTCCCTCCAAACTCCAACAGAGCACACGCGTTGTAAAATGCATCTCGTATGGAGAGCTACCTAGATCTTGGGACCTGGTCAAGTCCTCCGACATCATTCTATCCACCACCCTAAAAATTTTCTATATCCCTCACCCTAAGCATTTTCTATTTTTGTCCAGGTGTCCATAGTAGAATTGTTCAGAGTGATTTGGGGGTCTTTGATCGTTAATAAAGGAGGGAACCGCAACGAAGACCCTTAAAGCACTGAGCTAGGCACTGTATGATAAATAAGACCTTTGAAACTTGAAGGCTCTTTCAACCCCTAGCAGCCCCCAACCGTGTGTTAAATTAGTGCTATTTAATAAACGATCAAGAGCCCTAAGAAATCGTGTAGAGGAGTTAAAGGAAACTCTTCTCAATTCTGCTTTCGAACTAGCTGGAGCTTCGCTGGTTTGAATTAAGAAAAGACATTTCCAGCAAAATCGCTCGAGTGGTTTTGATTCACAGTTGAAGTTTCCTTTACTACAAGCTTTTACTCCGCGCGCACTCAGCTTGCTGAATGGTGACTGTGTGGCGACGATCATTGGGTGGCCAATTCCTTCCGCAGAGAATATCCGATCCGCTGATTTAACATATGATAGATTTTCAATTAGGATCCCGGTTGATAACTGTTAAAAAGAAACAGAAGCTGACAAAACAAAGTGCCACCCAACTAATTCATTATCTCCAAACCATTAGGCTTTTCATAACTATGTTTCCGCCATAAGGCATCGTGCCCTGTCTTGGAAGCTCCTTGTTGCTCTCAAGTTTCCGCACCATAAGACACCCAAGAAACCTCTTAACGAAGAGGAGTTCTATACTTTTTGAGGTGCAGCCTAATGAAATCTATTTGATACTGGTATTGATTGATGTGTGACCTGATGTATCAAACAATACGGAATGGTTGAATCCCCCTTTTTGTGTTCTGTTGGTTTCACCCATTTCTAATCGTCATTCCCATTCCTGCTTTTTGGCCAGTGGCGCATAAAGCGGGGTCGCTACAGTAAATGTTAGTGTACTCAAGCAGAATACAGAGTTTCCTTAGCAGCACAGCAATTGAGCTTTCTGACGCGCCTGTTCATGCCCTGGAACAGTTTGAGCATCCACCTGTCCCAGTCAAACAGGTCTTTTTCCAGCGTGAAAGTACAGCTGCGTGGCCTTGACTACTGTGAGCTACTCCTGTGTCCTGTGCCTACGTTTCCTACCATGTCTCGAAATTCTCTTCCGACTTGGGCGAGTGAGGAGAATTGAGAATGGCAATCATCTCACTCACAATTCCAACTACTTCGGAAAACCCAAAAAGACCCTTCAAAGATCACTTTTCTGAGTTCACACTTTTTAAAAACACCACCACCACCACCACCATGTCCACCAAGCGCACCCAAGAAGAAATGATGAACGGCAGTGTTGATATTGCTGGTATGAAGGCAAGCAATGAAGCGAGTCGTTATGATCGTCTGGAACAACTCAAGAGGGAGAAGCGTCTTGCAATGAATCGTGAATGCGCTCGAGTCCGTCGTCGTCGTAAGAAGGTTCGAATGGAACACTTGGAGAGCAAAGTGCAAGACCTTACCCAGGCCAACGGCCGTCTTCAGGAAGAAAATGAAGCCATGCTGGCTCGTGTGGCTCAATTGGAAATGGAAGTCAACCGTGCCAGAGCTCAGAGGGCTTTGGGCATGAGTGCAAACTCCCACATGTTGGAAGCATCTGCTGCTGCTGGTCCTTCCAGTGCACATATGCCTCCTTCTGCTGCTTCTCTTTTGGGGGGATCTAATGCTGCAGGTGCCTCCTTTGACTTGGAAGCTCTGACAGGCATCAAGACTGGACATCATGGACTTACCCACAGTCAGCAGCAGCATAAGAGCCTAGTGGACTCTGCCACTGCCAGTGCAGCTGCTGTTCTGGAACGAGCTGAGAAGCTGCGCTACATGGAAATGCTTCAGGCTCGTAGCAGTGCCTCCATCTTTGCCAGAGGCAGGGATTCTCCTTCCTTGGAAACCAGCATGCCTCTGTCAGGAGTAGACTCCCGCTTCGCCTCTTCCCTCCTGGCAAACGCAAGGTCTGGGCTTTTCTACTAGCTACTGAGCTAGCTACATGCAGCTTGGCAAAGATGTCCTCTGTTTCCTCCTCTTCTTCCTACCGCACCGGTATGTTCCCATGGTAACATCTCTTACATATGTTAAAATTAAAAACAAAACAAAACAAACAACTACATGTACGTACTAGTACCTTTACAACTACATGTACAAGTACCGTACCTTTGGTAAAGTGGTGTCATGTAGAAAAAAATTCAAGATTTTTCATTTTGGATGTTTAGATCAATAAATTAGAAAAAAGGTGAAAAACTCAAAATTGATTTGCCCCACCATATTTCAGGTAGTTATACCCTGTCAAGCTACCCACCTAGCAATATGGGTGTTCTAGAAATCCTATTATCTTCAAGATAATAGACAGTTCTGACTTCTCCTAAAAGAGTAGATATCATTCCCCGCAAAAATTTTCGAAAAAGGTCAAGTTTTGTTTGAGATACGGGCCTTTAGATATGGCGACTTGGGACAGCAAGCACCCTCCTCAAAAGGGGGGACCAATTTGCGGTCCAGGAAGTGACCAACAATCAAGAAATGAGGGTCTATGGGACTCCCTTATACTATAAGGCATGCCCACAGACCCAAAATTTTATGATTTTATCACCTCTTTGTTAAGAAAAATGGTCCCCCAATTTACATTCCAACACAAAAGCAATGGTACGGTATTGCTAACATAGGCTACTACGACCACAACTAGCTAGCTAGTAGCTAGATAAGAACATAAGAACTCAATCAATCAAAAACCCGATACCGCAAGAAAAGCTCCAAGAACTCGACAGCTACGCTCGTCTCCTGCCCGACTTTCTGAGCACATCAACCCGATCCATTCTCACCATGACATCAACATGCGTCGTGAGGATGCGCTGTTGATACTTTCTGCCAGGTGTCCACTGTGCAAGACTGCTACTAAAAACACAACATCTCCGGAGACCTCACGGCGAAGAAAAACCTGCTCATCGTAACCGCTTCCAGTGACTAAATCATCGACTGTCACCTTACTTCTTTTCTCTTGTGCCGGCAGCTACCGGCGACGTTGCTGGTACAGCTGAGTTTACCGATGATACATCAATGACCTTCCATTTCCAGTCAGGCGTATAGGTTGGGTATATTTAAATCACAAATATAGATGATTACCCCAATCATGCAACAAGGTCAATCGAAAACCCCGCTCGGAACCAAGGTCACTTTTTCGAAACTGAAGGCTCGGACTTTTAACACACGCTGGTCTTAGCTTCAATAACATTGCTTTAACACATTGGTGGAACATGGCCAAACGCGAAGTATCAAGAAGTCCAATGAACATTTGTGTCGACCACCATACAAGTGCCCCACCATTATCATTTGAAGTACGGATTTAATGGTTCTCTCCGTTGAGCCTGCGACATCAAACTGGCGTATGGGGTGATTTCTGTACGCTGAAACCGATACTGGTACTGGTTGGACATTGACTACTACTATGCATAGTAGCTATTATCATAGCTCTTTTACTATTAAATTTTGCCTCAAAAGGAAAGTACGAATGAAAAATTGTTTGGGGACGTTGCTTCCGAGACCCCCACGGAGGTGAAGTTGCTCCTAGTCTCACCAGTTAGTATGAAAAGCTGCACACAGGGTCTCCGCTTGGCGTGCTTACTCGTCATCGGCGACGTTACTTTGGAAGGCATGCAAATTAGATACTAGCTAGAGTATGATTGTTTCACTGCTGCTCTAGTAGTCCCTCAAAATAGACCTAACCAAAACTAGTACGATGTCATGTACTAGTAGACTACTTCATAATTCAAAGCTCCATACCCCCCTTTTTTGTTGCATTGTGGACTGCACCGTTGTTGACTTCTCCCCGGTACCAGTTCATTTTAAAGCGTTTGTTACTAAGTAGCTCAAAGTGTGCAGAGCAGGATTGCGCGGGAGTGGAGTCTTCAAGATCCTCCAAGACCCCTCCATCTGAAAGAACTTCCTGGAACTGTTTACGGAAAGTGACGGCGGCATGAGTCAATCGTTGTCGTATGCTGTAGTTGTGCGGTAGGGTGCTACCGGCGGTAGCCTAAGTGCGTCGGGACATTCGTAGGAATCCGTAGAAGCTTGAGTTGAAGCGAGCCATTGCGTCTGTAAAACCTAATGCTTCGTCAGCGGGTCTTATCAGTTGCCAGGAGTGATACTGGCTGATACTTAGAGCTTACTTAGCTATTGTATGGAAACCATAATAGTGTCTACGCAGAGCTCCGTAGGAAAAGAGCAGTACAGTTTGCAATCCCACAAATTCAACGTATACTCTACAGTAAACATATTGATTGAAGCTTCCTTGCAACGTCATGAGAGCTCATAACGATGAACCAGCCAGAATCCAAGTCCACCATCTCCGTGACAAAACACTCTGTGCTGCCACAATTTTTCTCACTGCGATCTCCAAAACGCCCCACACAACAGACTAAATACACTGTACCTTGCACCCACCGGTACTTGAGCCTTCAGCTATCCAACCAACTTGCCAGATTGAATCGAATCGAATCATTATCTTTCAGTAAGATCATGTCATCTTCTTCTAAAGAATCTACCAAGATGCCTCCTGCTGCTTCTGCCAATGATGTTGACTCTGACTCTGAAGAGGAAGAAGTGATGGCCACTACAACCACTACTGGTAGTACTGCTACCAGTAGTGGAGGTGGAGGTGATCGTTATGATCGTTTGGAACGTCTCAAGAGAGAGAAGCGCTTGGCTCAGAATCGTGATTGTGCTCGCGCTCGTCGTCGTCGTAAGAAGTTGCGTATGGAACTTTTGGAAAATCGCGTGCAGTCGTTGACACAGAACAATACGTCCCTTCAGTCGGACAATGAAGCCCTCCTGGTCCGTGTGGCTCAATTGGAAGGGGAACTCCGTCGCATGACGGCCATGGTTGGAATGGGTGGTGGCATGGGCATGAATATGGGCATGGGAATGAACATGAACATGAACATGAACGGTGTTCCCTCTGCCAATGCCTTTTTGGGTTCCTCTGGTGGAGGAGGCAATCCCTTTCTGGATCCTTCTGCTGCTGCAGAACTTCAGCTTCAGCGAAGGGCTGCCATGGTGGGACTAGGAGGAGCCACCACTGGATTGGGAGGTGCTGCCAACCCGGATCCCCCCTCTCAAGCTCAGCTCAGGTACCTTCAGCTCATGCACCAGCAGCAGTCGTCCAAGGGAGCCATGCCTCCCGGTGCCACTGCTACCGATGGGTCCTCCAGCAACTCGCTGACCAGAGCCCTACTTGCCGGACAGAACGGAAATCGACCCTCCTCGCCAGGTGGCGCTTCTAACACTGGTGGAGCTCAGCCCATGGGAGACTTGATGTAAACGCCCTCGCAACTACTACGCACAGGACCGGTACAAGTAGTTGGACAGTGGGAGTACATAATTCTTGGATCTTGGATAAGGTACATACATGTAATCTATAATTCTTTATTAGGAAAAGAAATGGTTTGTACAGATGGCCTATCTAGCTAGCTAGCTAGAGTAGTAGAGAGCATGGTTGCGGCTATCATACGAGTAAGCACAGCCAACAGCTGCCATACCGGTACTGGTACACATTGCTGGATAGACGACGGGACGTTGCCCGTACCGGTATCGGATCTGCTAATTGAGAGCACGGTTGCTGCTACCAGTAAGCCCAGCCAACAGGTGCTATGTCGGTACACTTTGCTGGGTATCGTATGACGCGATGTTGCCCATACTGTCACTACTGATGTCTTCTAAAGTTATCTTCACGGCTAGCTAGCTACAGTAGCTAATGGCGGGGAAGAGACGAAACGGGCTGCTGCAACAAACTCATGTATTACTCGTAAAAACGCTCACTTTCGCAACCTTCGGCCCGGCTGGTCTAGGACGCATTGCTTGCCACTGGTCTTTCTCTCCCAAACAGCTAATAGTGGAACCAAGGCAACCATGGAGATCAAAGGCTTTCATTCAAGCTGCCGTTTGTTGCTGGCTGCCTGTTGTGGGTGGAACGGAATGGACTTACTGCATGACATTGTACTAACCAAGACGGGGATCGTTAGGGACGGCACCTCCTTCGGTGGACAGGCACACATCCTGCTTCAGCACACGAATCCCATTGGCCAGTTGCTCCAGTTTGTCCATGCTCATAGGAGGACGCACATCTCGATCGAAAATGGCCAGGGGAATCGCCAGAGTAGCGCACGCGTTCGGGACGTCCACAATACCACTGATTCGTCCTTCGCACGGAATACAAGACAACATGAGGTACACTTGCTGTTCCGTGTAACCAAACTTGGCCAGGTACTTGATGCAGTTCAGCACGGCACGTTTGTACGCAATGGTGGCATCCAAATAGTGCTGAACGCCCTTTTCATCGACCGAAACGCCTTCAAACACCAACCATTCCGAATATCGCGGCTCCAGTGGTCCAATCTCAAAGACCGGATTGACGCTCAATGGACTAGGACCGACCACTGGAAGCATTTGCATTCCATCTTTGATGACGGTGCAACGTAGGTCGAGGAATCCTGACATTTCAATGGCGCCACAGAACGAGACTTCTCCGTCGCCTTGAGAAAAATGCATGTCGCCCATGCTCAAGTTGGCACCTGGGACAAAAACAGGAAAGTAGACGGTGGATCCGCGAGATAAGTTTTTGATGTCGCAATTGCCTCCATTTTCTCTTCCCGGGACAGTCCTGGCAGCTTCTTGTGCAATCGTATCCCATGTCTCGTCGTTTCCAGCCTTGTCCTTGAAGTGTCCAAGCTTTCCTAGCATGGCTCCCTTGGGTTCTGGCAAGCATGCCAAGGGACGAGTGCTGAGACATCCACAAAGTGTCTTTTCCTCGGGGGTTCCTTCTTCACTGCAGAGCTTTGCTTCTCGTTCATTCCACATTTGGAGCAACTCTGGGGAAGGAGCAGTTCCAATGAGTCCGGGATGGATGAGTCCAGCAAATTTGACTCCAGGAATGTGTCGACTGGAGCAATAAATACCATCCAAATCCCAAATAGCCTTGGAGGCACAGGGATAATGGTCCGTCAAGAATCCACCTCCGTTTTCCTTGGCAAATGTTCCAGTAAAGCCCCACTCGTCTCCATCGAGGGTTCCAAGATTCAAGAGTTCCACTTTCAGCAGGTCGCCGGGTTGGGCAGTGGGGATGGCAATGGGTCCACTCAAATAGTGAACTTGGCTTAGGTCCACATTTTTCACGTCATCGCTATTGTCATCATTCTTGATTTGTCCTCCCGTCCAATCCACACACTCCACACGAAAGACTTGGCCTTCTTCGACCGTTGCCACGGGAGGAATCGACGGATGCCAACGATTGTGCAAAGGCGTCTCGCCATCTTGCCCTTGTTCCCAAGGAAGCTTCTTCGGATCCACGCTGATAATCGTCTTCACCATGGTCAAGTCAAGTCAAGTCAAACTAAAATCAAATCTCTTACTTGTTACCTACCGTATCAACCTCGATTGATTTCGATTCGATTCCATATTATGAGATCACGGATCTTCTAGAGGATCTTGATGGTATCTTTCTTTTTGTTTGGTATCTTTCTTCTTCCAAACTTCTGCTTCCTTCAGACATGAAGGAGCTTCAGCTGACCAAGAATAATTAACAAATTTAATATCATCTGGTTACTGCTCTGTTGCCTCTGTTATGATGTATTATGCCTTGCTGCTAGTCTCCAATTTGCTTTTCTCGTTCTACTCAAAAAATGAGGGAGCTTCCGATCGACGGATCTTTGAAAAAGATCCAAAAGCTTTTGGGTTCGATTTGGATCGAATACTGTACCGGTACTATTCGGCCAAGTCGAAGCTCATTCGAATATATCCGAGTGCTGGATTCTTCTGAGAATGAGCTGTGACTGCGCTGGGGCTTCGAGGCGTTGTTATAGCAAAGGGAAGGCGACGTGCCAGCTTCTTTGCTTACCTTGTCTTCAAGGCTGGCTGGCCAGCCAGGAGAGAATGGTAGGATGCTCAAATGTACATGTAGCTAAGCTTCATTGCCTACTAGCTGCAATGGCATCATTAAACCCAGGCCCAGCCACCGCAGGCGCAACTAGCTAGCTGCTTGGGCATTGCAACTAGCTTGCTTGTAAGAAATTATAGCTCAACTAGTGGGTTGAGTATGTATGGGATGAATGCGAACGAGCTAGTACGGCATAGAGCCTCTACTGCCTGTGGCTTCACTGGCCGGACACGAAAACAACAGTCTAGTAGTAGCTAGCCAGCAGCAATCTGGCGGCGAACTGGTGGGCTCTGCAAAGCATTGGTTGCTCTGGCTGGGTTCATGCAAAAGATTCCTTCCAACCATGCCTCACCGTTGGGCTGTAACTCGAAGGTCCAAGACATGCATGAAACACACTTGGCCGACCAATCAACTTATTTCCCGCATGCTCCCGTTTTCCCTTCAAGTTGGCGCACCCTCGAGCTAGTAGCTAGCTTAGCTCGCGGCTTCGCCACTACTGTCATTAGTATATATGGGGGTTTAGAGTAGGGAAATTATCTACGGAAGCCAGCCGGGGCCAGGCTTAAGCAAAAAACAGTCGAAATTCAGGACTAGGTTCTGAGGGATCAGGGGCAAGAAATTGAGGACCATTACGGGGGGCAAAGGGTTTGGCTTTGCGGGATCCACGGAGACATAAATGGGTAGCTTTCACAAGTAATCGTTCCTGTACTAGTCTATCGGCTCCATAAGAACTAACACTGATAGAAGTCAAGAAAGCGAGCAAAACAATGGGCCAAAAGCAATCCAAAGCGACTGTTGTTACTCTGGACCAGGAGACAGCAGACCTGTTTCGGCACACCGCCCGCACTCCGACCAGGAGTGGTGCTGCCTGTTCTGAAAGAACGAAGGCAGCAATATCCAATCCATACAAGAAGAGGGAAAATGGGGCCACCGTAGTACTGCTGGACCCAACAATTGTTGATGCAGTCTTCAAATGCCCCACTGGAAAACTCTCTTCCGAATCCAAAAAGAAAGCTGCCACATCGCTAGACGATAGTTTAGCTACTTGTGCCACCGAGATCTGCGCTACCTCGGAATAGAGATTCTGGTTTCGCTAGAACCAGCAATGCAAGTCACGCAGCATGGAAACGACGAGTCTGGCACCAATAGTTAAAAAAGACGATCTATAGAGAGAAGAGAGATGGAGCAACCAGGCAGCCACAACCCATTCCATCACGCCGAGCCCCACGTATGACATGCTTACGGTGCTGTCCTCGCCAGACGGGAAACCTGCACGACTTTAATGGCCGGGGATCTCAAAGTTGGGGGTGAAAATCGTAAGAAAGCCTAGAGAGTATAAAGTTTCACCATTGAAACACCATGCATAACTAAAATAAATCTATGAGAGTCGCTACAATGTTAGTTTGGGTAGTCCTTGGCGTTAGCTATCTGGCTGCTGGTCTACGGGCAGCGTCTCCCAGACACCACACCGGTCTGTATTGGTTGACATAGACGAGGGGGTTCCTGCTAAGAGCACGCCCAATCGGGCCAAGCGCTTGCAGGTAGGTTGCTGACTGCCGCCAATGACAACGTCTCGTCGAAACGCAGGGGCGGAGTAGATCTAATCATCTCCTGCCCGTAGGCAGACTTCTTGATGGTTCCACGTTTTGCATGGCTACAAGTGGGGCCAATGAGTGAAAGTGGAACTTCACAGACAGCTCAGTAGCTGGTATGCCTCACTATTGCTACCACTTCGCCCAAACGTTGTCTTGGCAAGATCGGCTGCAGCCCGCAGTATTCTGTCATTGGGCGCCGCTGGCAAAGCTGTTGGCACTGCTGTTACAGTTAGTACTTGTGCCCGTCTTGATGTGTGTGACTCCAAAACGAGGGTCGGGGTGTTGATTACTACTTTGCTGCCGAAGTCGCCATAGCATTGTCTGCTCCAAGTTGCACATGAGCGACGGGTCAAGATGTGAGCCCAGAGCCATGGCGGGGGCAGGACAACTTTCTGCCATGGCTGCCACCGTAGCTGCTGTTCATAGCATAGGCATTGGATGTTGACGTGAGCAATCTTGCAGAGGGAGTCCGCAGTATGGCTTGTGGCTTGCGCAAACAAGACAGCACTGGGACCTGGAGGCGGTCGCTTTCTCTCTCGTTCCCACAAGGTTTTGGAGGCTCGCCTCTGTGCTGCCTTGTCCCCAGCATCTACCCATAGGCTTCCCCCCTGGGCATCAGTTTGGCTTGTTTTGGCCAGGAATGGAATCGCCCTGGGGGTTCCAGTCTTCTCCATTGTGCCACTTACAACGATTGATTGGTTATGTTAGAAAGGATGCCGACTTATTGCTGTACCAGCCGGTACAGAAGACCGCTACGCACTTACCCAGTTTTCTTGCCACTTCCGGTTTGTCCATCTTGGATGCTATCCTGTATGCTTCTCTGCATTCGAGGACAATCTGCCTCAACTTGATGTTCCCCTGTGGTGTGATTCAGAAGTTCAGACTATGAGATTGTTGGGAGATTGGAGAACGCTGATACCGATACAGGACTACCGGAAGTAGATGTAGACGTAGACGTACCTATGATTGTTTGCTTCTTCGCCTCTCCCTGTATTGTGGCATGTAAATGCACAGTGTGAGACTCCATAGTTGGCATTTCACACAGCTGCCACTGCTCACCTTGAAGCACATCATGCTGTCCTGGGTCGGTGGTTTCCTGATTGATGTATTGCTGAAAAGACGACGAAGCAGCTTCGCCTGATTGTGTGCTTCTGGTGGTTCCATCATTTTGCTCTTCAACAGTCGAGATTTCCTCAGTGCCATCTGCAGACGCAGACTTGTCGTGTTCATCACCATCACCCATCATCCTGCACCCCTGTCTCGAAGACTTTGCTATTGTATGTGCACAAAGGACAAGTCCCACCTCTCGAAGAAGGCTATTTGGCAACATGGGCAAGACAGGAGGACCATGAGAAGTTTGTCCGCAAAAACAACGAAATCTTTATATAACGGATATGGTCCCAATGGGACGGACACTTTGTCGCAGCCGAAGCCTCGAGTAACCTCACCGTACACGGCCCAAGCAGGGATTGATCTCACAGGAAGACCGCCAAGGGTGCCCTTACCGGTACCACACTCCCTACGGTAGCTGTCCTGATTTCTGGTATCCCAAAGTTTTCACCACCGTTGAGCAGATCATCCCTGCTAGCCATGCTTGACCATGTTTCGATGAGTTTTGAGATTGCAGCCTTTGAGTGTGAAGGTTGTCCGCAGCGCACACTGTCCACACTCTCTACTAGCGAGCTGGCCAGTAAGTCCTGATCTCGAGGCCCTTTTGTTTTGGGGGATGCGGCACCGTGGGAGAAACTGCAGGAATGAATTCCATTCAATCCGTTGACTTCTGCATTGGCTGCTGCCATCCACAGCTGGGGCTCACATTGTCTGGGGAGGCCGCGAATCAGCCCCAAACTGTACTCGATGAGTGAGTGAGATATTTCCGCTGTTCGGCCAAGGATGGTAGTGGCTGGACTATTGCACCTTGCCTTGTGCATTCCATTCCATGCATGACGGCCTGCTGAAGAGCTGTATCCTTAGTTAAAAGAGGACGCAACACTGTTGTTGCTGCTGCTGTTGTTGCCGCTTCTCTCTCCAAATGTTGATCTGACAAGCTCGGCAGCCGTGGGCATAGAATTCTCGAGGAGGAATCGACCGGAAGTGTTGGCACCAATGATGTCACAGAACGCGTTGACATTGGAGGTTGCTTCTGCGGGAGAAGCTGGACCAGCATCAGAAGGGTTTAGCATGTGATTGCTGGTGCTGTTTCCAAGACTCCCACCGAGAACTTCTTCAGTTTTTAGGTTGACCGTGGTGTCCTGTTGTATAGTTTTTGAGGTTGGTAGTGCGGAGCAGACAGGCAAGGCAGTGTTAGTATTCTACTGTAATACCGGTAGGATCAATGGCAATGCACACAGCAACACTACATTGTCACCTTGACGCTGGTTTGGGGGTAACCACTGTAGCTGCTCATGTGCACGCTCATACTCTCAATATTCTGGTTGAAGTCCGTGGGTGCCATGGGAGGTGGAAGCTTGGCATTGCTTTCATCGGAATTGGTGGTACTCGTATCTGTAGGCAACGTTGCCACCGACGGCGATTGGTGTTTTGCAGGTGGGGATTGTTGCATCAATGAAGAGAAAGAAGAAGGCCGTTTCTTGTCTCGCTCTCCCAAGTTTTTGGAAACTCGTTTTTGTGCTGCTTTGTCCCCAACATCCTTCCACACAAAATGACCCCAAGCATCCAACCGGTTTGTTTTGGCCAGAAATCTTCCAGGTGGTTGCAGACTTCGCCAATATGCCACTGTGGTACCGGTACACGAGCCCATGGTAGCATACAGACCACGAATGATGAGTGAGTGATTGCTGAATTCAATCGAATAGTGCAATGTGCAATGCTTACCTAGTTTTCTGGAGATTAGAGGCTTGTCCATCTTGCATGCCATTTTGTAGTCCTTTCTGTATTCAACCACAGTTTGCCGAAACTTGATGTTTCCACTGTGGTGCGGTGAGAAGTTATACAAGTACAAGTAAGTTCAGACTATGCGATTGTTGGGAGATTGGAGAACACTGATACGGGTACAGTGTACGATGCAGACGTAGACGTAGACGTAGACGTACCTATGATTGTTGGTTTCTCCGCCTCTCCCTGTTGGTATACATGTACATGTACATGTACAGATGTAACTTCGAATGAGGGACAGTCTAGCTATTAATAGTAGAGACAATCCACAATCATCATCCACATGTATGTAGACTCACCAAACAAAACATCGTGTGTTCCTGGCTTGGTGGTTTCCTGGTTGATGTACTGCTCCAAAGCAGCGAGACCAGTGACTACCTCTGCTCTTGCCTCGGATGATGGTGCCATTGCTTGGCTTTTGTCGCCCATGTCACTATCCATACCAGAATCTGATGCCATTGTAGAGTTGGTCATGCCCAGAGCAATATGTGTGCTTTGCGAGCTGCCCTCTACCATGCATCCAGGTGCCCGTTGTTCTCGTTTGGCCTGTGAAGCCTTCCTGGCCACGCATCCCGAAGAGTGACAAAAAGGGTCACCTGCCACCAGATCTTGGAGTTGCGACAGGCCCTCCACAAGGAGTAATAGACTGTCTTAACACAAGAAAAAAGATCGAGTTTATCCTTCCGATGGCCCGTACCCTGGAGTTAACTTTGTGAAGAGTCTCCACGCAATAATTTGGTGGGACTTACAGTATCTCAGTCACTTTTTGCTAGATTGGTGACAGACACAGGACGTCTTAATCGAAAGCCTGGCTCAGTCCAGTCGCAAAGAAATTGCGAAGAACAACATTTCTCTTACCAACTAACTGTTGCTTGGAACTTCAAAGACAGTTCAAGTTGCGGTGACGTTCCCCATCAGCTGCGGGGAAGCAGTCGGTGACAGCATGCAGAGTTGTATGCACGCTGCAGATTTATTTTAGCCTGGCGCGAGCGACCCAGCGTTGGACTTGGCAACTGGGAACGGTGTGGACAGCAGCGGTACCACCAACGGTACTCAGCAAAGTGAAACATAGACTAGCATCCGACGCAAGCCGCAGCACCGGACGCAAGCCAGCAAACAACCAGCCTTGACATGGAAGCAGCACTCGTACCTGGTACCGAACACAAGCCGGAGAACGCAAGCCACAGCAGACGCAGCGAACGCAAGCCACCAAACCACGCAACAGCGAAACTGGTTCGGTACTTGGAAACGTAGCCTTCAACAAGAACAGCCCAGCTGTCCTTGGACACTTGACGACGTCCAGGTGCTCAGGTGTGTCTCTATCTGTCACACTTCCGCAGGGACGGAACACCACAGCGTTTGTGTGGTTCTCTCCGTCCCCTGCACCCTCACCCCAGGCTTCTTTGTCGCTCTTGGCCAACAATCACTGGTAAGTACTGTACATGCACGGTAGTTATTCCGTGTATCAGCCTTCTCCTGAAGAACATGATGTGTGCTTCTTCGCAGGCTTTCTTTCCCCTGGACCCTCGACGTGTAGGTTCTCAGTTCTCAGGCTGCGAATCAGCCGAATGATTCATCCAAGCCAATCATCCAGAAACTGCTATCTGGCCCGAGTAGTAGTCTAGCTAGTGAATGGACCCTGACACGCAGCTTTCCATCGCGTAAGAACGCCTTGTATGGAGGCAAAATAGATAGAACTAGTAGCTAGCAGCTAGTCTAGTCTAACTAAGTACAAGCAAGCCACAAGCAAGGGATCGAAACCGGTACTCTAGTATTAATAGTTAGGCCAGCCAGCTAGCTAGACATGAAACAATATGTACCGGCAGTCTTAGGGCTGTTGCTGTCTTCGTCCTTGTGATTGTACTTGTTGTGACTGTTGCTGCTGTTGCAATAGCTGGAGGAGCTGCTGTACATCCTGACCAGTCATGGACGTTGCGGATGTTGCGGTTGATGATGATGATGACGACGTGGACACAGACGAAGCCGCAGTCCCCGGCTGTAGCTGTTGCATGAGTGACAGCACTGGTGCTGCCGCCGGAGGAGCTGGACCCACAGATCCCATCAAGGCTGAGATGGCAGAGGCTGGTAGATTCTGAATAGCTAGAAGAGTGCCTAGCCGTTCCAGAGCCGCTTGTTCCTCCAACTGCTGCTGTCGTTGTGCCTGCTGCTGTCGTTCCTGGAGGAGTTGCATAATCGCTTGTTCCAATGATTCATCCCCACGAGGAGCGGGGGCTGGCGCCGGTGGTGGCGGCGGAGAAGGCTGCGAGGCTGCAATGAGCTGTGCAACGATTTGGGGGTTGGAAGCCGCAAGCTGAAGCAAGTCTTGGCTGTTTGTGTTTCTTGGTGGGTTGCTTGTACTAACGGTACTAGTACCAGTCAACAGAGACAAGAGGTTGCTGTTGTTGTTGGTTGGCACAGGGGCAGCAGGTGCGGGAGCACCACTGCTAGCTGCTATCAATGCAGCAACAAGTGGTGTCCCGGCCAAATCCAAACGTCGCGCGGGTGGATCTGCGGGAGTCGGTGCTGTTAACTGCTGAAGCGGCGAAAGCCCATTGATGTCACGTGGCATATGCGCGAAGTTAGGGTTGGGGATAGCGGTGGTGCCGAGCATTTGGCGCACTGTTTGTATTTGCGCTCGTACGAGCTCATTGTCCTTCTTGAGTTTGTCGTTGGCTTTGGTCAACTGATTCTTCTGGTTGTGAAGAGTTTCAAAGCGCTCTTTCTCGCGTTGACGAAGTCTCTGGGAACTGTTGCGACTGATGCGGCGCTTGTGCTCAAGCTCGGGGTCCGCGGGACCCTTGGCTCTTCGTTTCTTCGGAGACGCTTTGGCCACACCACTAGCACTAGCACTAGCACTAGCACTAGCACTAGCACTAGCACTGGATGCATCAGTCTTTCCTGAAGCAGGCATGCTAGCTACAGGAGGTGGTTTCCTATTGTCGCTGATCGACGGCGGTTTTCGCTCCATCTTGGTTTTCTTTTGCTTTCTGCGATGCTTTCAACCCCAAGAGAAATAGAAGTTTGTGAAGGCATTCTCTATTTCGGGAGAGTAGAAATCATGATGTGCGTGTGCGTGAGGAACACGGTGATGTGTCAGCTGTCTCTGAAGTATCCATTGTCTATGGCAAAAAGAGTACTCTGCGCAGTTGTCTGTAGAAATCGGTAGATGTCTGCAAGATAATTAGCGACACAGCTGCGTCACTAGTTCTCCACCATAAGCATCTTGTCTGAAAACAAAGTCCGCCATTTCGCTGAAGGCATCCATTTCGACAGTACTGAGTACTCAGTACCGCTTAATTGCTTTTCCATAAGAAGATTCAATCGCCGAAAATCCGAACTGTTGTAGTAGTAATCCAAGTGACACAAGGCCTTGAGTACTATCATACAGAATCTACTGTACCGTTACGAGTAGCTATTAATACTAATAAATTTGTACACACAACTTACACGACCTTGGATGAAGGCTTGTTCTTTACTCCGAACCAAGAGGTTGATTAGAGTGACTCTGTCAGTCAAGTCGATTGAATAATGAGGAACAAAAAGAAGCAATGCTCTTGCTTACTTTTCATTTTTCAGATTTTTGCCGCCTCGAAGATGGTCAACCGAACACTTGCGAGTAGACTGGTTACTCTAATTGCAAGCGGCAGCATAATAATATTATGGTCAACAATCAAGCTACAGGAGCTCTCAGGCATAATATGCTACTATTTAATAGTACAGTCAGCCACTGCACGGCGCAGGCTATGCTGTAGATTATCTACCAACGTTTCTGTGCTCATGACAGGCCCCGTTTCACGTGAGAAAGCGTATGATTCGATTCGATTCGATTCGATTCAAGCTTGCTAAATAGTCTACAATAGAAAGTTCAAGGCTTCCTCCCTTTGCCAAGTCAGCAGGCTCACAATCATGCTGTGATGACTCGACTCGACGCTGCATACAACCTCAACATAACCTTACATGTAACAATGCATGTAGACTACCGGTACTGGTACTTGTTCATGCAGCTAGCTCTTTTACCAGTCGATCATTAGCAGATTCCGTTGCTGGCTCTTGGCAACAATGCAGTCTGGCCTTGGAGCGACAAGACTTGAGTCACTCGTGATACAGCCAGCTGTCCTTACATCATGTACTAGCTAGTGTTGAAAAGGTGTGAACTTGAACGCACAATTTCTCTAATTTAATCAATATCCTTCCAGCTCTACTGTCTAGTAAGAGAGAGATAATCCCAGAACCGAGCAAACCGAAGATGAATGGACGTTCACACATAAGGTGGTATACAGTGAGGAGGATCGCTGAAGAAGCATGCGATCTAATCCCCGAAGAAATATGTGAAGGGCACTCGAGCCCACAGATGAAGCAACTGGTCGAAAACTTCGAACAGTTCAGATGTTTGCTGAGGATGATGCCATACGATATACAGAACAACCCCCATGTCGTGGAGCTCCAGGCGGAGGTGCTAGGTTGGGTCAGCATTTTGTTGCTCTTTCGCGATTGTACTCCAGACACGACAACAAACGCAGGGGCTATGTTAACGTGCATGATAAAGCGCGGACAAAACGTCGCCGAAGGAACAGTAAACGCAGGAATGTTCGGGTTCACGGCATTCAACATTCCCGAAGTAGAAGTGAAGTATGTAACGGAGATGGTCGCACAGGCTTAATACAATCGGGATTGGAATGTGCACGTGGATATGCCATTGTTGGAAGAAGGGGGTTCGCACAACCCATGGCAAGTGATTGTGCGGTGGAAGCGATTGATTATGGTCAGCGTGCTCGTGGGCAGACAAGCAGAAGTATGTCGCAACGAGGCAATCAAACAAGTGCAGAAGGAAGGATTACTCCAGAGTATGATGCTCGGTGAGGAAGATTTTCGAGTGTGAACTCTATCCTACGGAAGTATGGTATCCCAAGGGTCACGGCTGATCGCATTTACCGTGAAAAACAGCGTCGCAAAGCCATTGGGCGAGCTGCTGACATTTGCTTGTTGGGAGTGGACAACACAGTCCAGACGACTGGTAGCGATCAGAGACGAGCTCATCCCTCAAACTTTTCTAGGCACGAGCCACCGCGAACTAAAGTGGGAAGGGCTTTTTATGTTTATGTTGGGTCAGAATACCAAGGACGGACCTGAATGGCAGAAAACGGTCGCAAAACTATTGTCAAGTGCGTTTGAACTTTTCAGGAGTGATCACCCTACTGATGGTATCACCAGATTCCACTTTACTACAAGGATTGGACGCATCCACTTTTCAGTACCAACGAGATGGACTGACACCGATCGAGATCGAGAACTCCCCCGGCATAGACAGGCTACTGAATGCGGGCCTAGTCACACAAGGACCAAGTGAGCTACTTTGTGGACGCCAACGTGCAAACAGGAATGCAGGTGATCATCCTTCAGTTACCATACTTCCCACTGCGTCGCGTAATGTGGCTGAGTTAAAGCGTGGCAGTAGGAAGGTTCGACAGGAAAGGAAGAAGCACTGGAAGATGTATAAGGTAATGAAGGAAGCGTATGAGTATGTGTTCACCAGGAGGTCAGGAGAAGGTTTCCGCCGGAGCACATGGATTGAAGACAGTGGCGCATCAACTCATATGGAAAATGTGGACAAGTGGAATGACGATGTGGAAGAAATTGATGAAGGAATTAAGGTTGGAAGTGGAGACAAGATCCGAAAGAAGGGAACGATCAAGTTGACGGCAATGCAACGTGATGGTAAGACGTATGACTTGACACTGTCGGTATTACAATTATGTCCCCAACCTGGGTGTATGTTTGTTTAGTTTGGTCAAGGCAATCCAGAAGGGTTGGAGTATCTCGAATAAAGTAACCAAGATTGTCTTGACTCAACGCAACAAACGAATATTCTTTGATAAAATTAACTTAACCAAAGACGGATATCTTTGCGTCATTGATCTCTTTCCACAGGAAATGCCACAAGAGAGCAGTTACGCGTGCACGTATGACACGGCACTGGAAGCGACCGAAGAGACTTCGCCAAGTAACACTGCGTTGAGCACCTCTTAAGAGCATGACGTGCCCTGTCATCTCTCTCACCACCAGGTGTACGGCCAGACACGCGAGAGAGGGGGTATATCAGCCACCGGAAAATCAAATGAACCTCGCAAGAACCTGGGACATGCGAGTTAAGCCGCACTACGCAGGATAGCACATCAGTACGGGTGTAAGCTCACAGGTACATTAGAACCATGTTCTAACTGTGGAGAAGGACGAGCGAAGCAAGCGCCCGTGGCTAAGGAGACTTCAACGACATCTGAGATCCCTGGAGAGCTAATTTTTATAGATACCTCGTCTTTGGATGAAGGCACGTCCATCAAGGGAGGCAAATATTGTCTGGCGATTATTGATGATTCTACCAGTATGCGATGGAGTAGGATCATTCAGACCAAACGCTATGTCATCCTTAAGGTCAAGTACTTCATTCGAGTGATGGAACGCAGAGGAACTCCAGTACAATACATCCGTATGGACGATGCAGGAGAAAAAAAGAAGATGATGACGAATGTGAAAAACGCGATTGAACCCATGTAGCAGCGGTTTAAGTTTGAGTTATAACTGGACGAGATACACCTCAACAGAATGGAAATGTAGAACGATGGATTGCATTAGGCACCGATCGGATTCTGGCCATGTTCCACGAAGCTTGTTTTGATGAGAAGCAACTAAAGTTTCTCTACGGTGATGCAGTAATGCACGTCACTGACGTTTAGAATGTACTACAGTCAGTATCTCATGACAATCCAAGTTACCGCATTTTCTATGGAGAAGACATTACACAATTATCCAAGTTGCGACGAATCGGAGAAGTTGGATACGTCTAGTTTGTTGGAAAGATCAAGGTAAAACTACAAGATCGTGGGTTACCTATGCTGTATCTTGTAAGAGCACGGAATCACATTGCAGACACGTACAAGATGTACAATATCGCTACAGGAGCACAAGTACTCCACCGCGATGTGATCTGGATTGACAAGACGTATGCCGAATGGTAGGGTATGGGTCTAACCCAGCACAGCAGAATAACTCACACATATTGGAAAAGACAACCTCCTCAGCGTCCTACCTACAGAAAACCGGAAGTCGAACTCTCATGATCTGCTCCTTAAGCCCCCGAAGACTACCAAAGCAGGAGCAATCACACTAGAAACCCAGAAGATTAATAAAGTTCTGGCGATCCCAACAGCCAAACGACCTGACCCGGTCGCGACCAAACATCCTAGGCAACGCGGGAACTACAGATACTCAGTGCGAGCTACAACCCCCAGGCCCTACAGACACTGGACAAGCTAGCGGCGGTACAAACTCATGACGGGGGCTCCCTCATGCAAGCACTTTCGGACGATGGCATCCGAGGAGGAGATAGAGATAACAGCTCAACGGCACGACACCGGAAATCACCGCCAATGACAAGAAATGGCAAACTTTCGGACGATGACAGAAATGGCAAAACTTTCGAGCGAATTCAATGACAGAACGTTTTGGGAACGCACATGAAGATTGGATGGAGTTTTGGGTACACGGCATCAGAAGTAGACTTGACGGGAGGACTAGGAGCTGGCATCCATTGATCAAGAAAATGACCCAAGGACTCAGGATCCAGCAAAGTACAAGTATCTGTTCACCAAGCCAAGTACGTTCGAGGAAGCTTGGAACACCGGAACCATTTCAGCGAGAGAAGTGGATGGGAGGCGATCAAAGGCGAGCTAAGACAAGATGGAAAACTCAAGGTCTGGCGCAAGATCAAGAATCAGAATGGAGGAAGGGAGACGAGTGTCAAACACAAATGGGTGCTGGAAATAAGCGGAATGGAAGATTCAAGCTAGATTGGTGGCCTGCGGCTACAGTAGGTACCCGGAATTGATTTTGACAACATCTACAGTCCGGTGGTAACGACATCACCTTCCGCATCATCTGATTCTACTACTAAAGAAAATGGGAAGAGCGAAGGCAATTACTTCGATATTGAGACAGCATTCCTACATGGAGACATGGACGTAGTCATCTACATGGACTGCCCAAAAGGACTAGAACACCAAGAGACGAATGTGTCATACTGGACAAGACCATCTATGGTGCTTGCCAGAGCGCACGACAGTACTACTTGAAGTTTGCGAGTGTCTTGGAAGACTTAGGATTCGTTACATGTCCTAGTGATCCATGCTCTTCATGCGGAACAAGAATGGGAAGATATGCGTGATTCTATGTTACGTGGATGACAATCTCACCATTGGAGAAGAAGACGATATCAAGGAAGTGCTTCAAGGGATTAAAGATCGAGGCTTGAACATGACCATAGAGTACGAACTCACGGACTACCTGAGCTGTGAGATTCGGATGAATCCCCGAAAGATGCTGCATGGGTGGGACAACCCCACATGATTAAGAAGATTCAAACCACATTCGGAGAGGAGGTACAGAAGCTACCAAGTACAAGACTGCGGGAACACCTGGACTCGGAATAGTAAAGACAGACGACAGAGTGAATGGATCGCTGAAGAACAACAGAGCAGATATCGAACAGGAGTAGGCATGCTCATGTACCTATCAAGCATTCAAGGCCAGAAATCTCGAAGCGGTACGAGAGCTAGCTAAGGTCTTGGGATGCGCAACGCGGCAGCGTACAAGGAAATGCTAGCTGTGTAAAGTACGTGTTGGACTCAAGGAACCGTGGACTTTTGATGAGACCAGAGAAGAACGAAGGACCGTGGAATTGGAAGTATTCTCGGATTCGGATTGGGCCGGAGACAAGAACAACAGAAGATCGGTCACGTCCATGATGATCTTTCTCGAAGGTGTACTCATTCACTGGAGGTCCAAGCTACAGAAGGTCGTAGCATTGTCGAGTTCCGAAGCTGAGTTCTACGCGTGTGGCGAAGCAGTACGAGAAGTCCCGTTCATCGCGCAGATTCTGAAGTTCCTACAGATCAACGTGGAACTACCTGTGCAAGTGAAGATCGATAACGTAGGTGCTATCTTATGTCAGAGAACAAGACAAGTGCAAGTCGAACAAGGCATATGGATACGAGGTGGCACTACGTGAACAAATGCAGCAGGACGGCCTAGTGAAGATAGATTTTGTTCGCTCGGAAGACAACGTGAGCGACATTGGAACAAGAATGTCAACGTCGAGACCCTGACAGACATGCACCGAAAACTAACAGGAGACAAGGAGCATTGGTTTGAGTTGGTAAGAAGGTCGCTGCCATCATCGCGAAAACAGGAAGGGTGTCAAAAGGTATTTCGTATGACGGACAGACGACTCGGGATCCACAATCAGGGTTCGTGATTGGGGATGTGTGACTCAAATCAGATGGTTATCCGATCATCATCAGATGGCCAGGTGTACGAGGAACGAGGAAATGGTCGTCTAGATGATGCAACTAAAAGGTTAGGAAGTTAGGTCGAAGAGATGAATGCAAGGAGCGACGGGATGGAGCAAATGAATGGACGGATGAAGGTCCATAGGTTTAGTAAAGTGGGAAAGCCCTCCAGGGCCAACCAGCACTTCAGGAAGATAGATCGACGAGATCTATCTGTAGATGAAACTCGAGAAGCAGAGGATCGAAAGATCGGTATATGTATGCATATCGGAGCTCAGTTGTAGAGCTCCAATCTGAACGAGAGAGAAGAGAAAACGAAACGAATAGCCAGTCG